>CAKALG010025904.1:0-11245 GCA_916700815.1 Helicolenus hilgendorfi | reverse complement strand
GGCTCTTCCTGTTTGAGGAAGAAGTCGAGGCGTTCGCCGCGGCTGTCTGAGCTGTTGGGTTCGGTCACGTCTGCCCCTGGAAAAAGAGATGACGTAACGTGAGGCTCTTCACAAACTAAAGCAGGGAAATTCAAGTAGGTGGCGAGGGACAAACATTTCACACAGCATTGTTTTAACCTAATTAGAGGGATTACATGGCTCTCTATAGGATGCCACTCTTGGATTTGTGAGACCTTTTCAAAGGGGATAAAAAAAACTCTAACATTGTGCTTGAATAGTTGTCACTTTTTTTTCAATTTAAGGGTTTTACCCGACAGTGATAACAGCATATTAAACCAATTCTTTCAAACCTCTGAGCCGAGTCATCGTTTACACCCAGTGTTTTCGGCAGCAACGCGTCACTGCTCTGAATCATCTCTCTCTCCTCGACTCCCTAACATACCTCATCATCACCAGTCAACAAAAATACAGGGAGATCATAAAGAGAGAGAAGTGGTGGTGGTGGTGTGTGCGTTATGTCTGTGTGTGTGTGTTTAGCCGTCAGTGTCGTTGAAAGCAGAGTGTGTGGAGAAGCTGTCAGCAGTAGACATGTCGCTGGAGGTTCCACTGTAAGATCTACAAGACTGTCAGACCACACTGCTGACGACAGCTCCGCTCAACACACACAAATATGGACACACTTTCATTGCCTCCTAATTGACATTTAACTGATGACAGGTTGCTTTCTCCAAGAAAGACTTCGACAAAAATACACATCGCGCACATCACAGGCTCGGAGACTTTGAAAGAACGGCTTGTCTACACCTAAAACAAACACAACTTCTGAGCGCTAATGCAGACTTGAGAGTGTGCGTAATTATGTGTGATTGTTCTGGACAGAAACCTTTCTGACATCATAATATATACCGCTCCACAAAGCCAGTGCAATGACAGCTTAAAAAAAAAAAACACACTTAAAGCTAATGGGGAATAAACAAAAGTGGAGACAGAAACAGGGGTGATGCGGGGGCGCGGAGAGCAGAAACGAACGGAGAAGCGAAGGAGACAGAAAGAGTGGAAAAATAAAAAATGGGAGCGAGAGAACAGAATAGCCCTATTGTCCATTTTAACTAGAGTCAGGTAGCGCTAAGTGTTTCCTGTGCAGCCCGGAGCTCGTCTGCTGCAGGGGGAGTCAAGGTGACAGAGACAGTAGTTTGCCTCCACGTCTGGAATACCGATGGGTATACAGCCTCTTCACAGCCTACTGGGTCAATGTTGACCACTCTGTCTCTCTCTCACACACGCACACGCACACGCACACGCACATGCACACATGCACACACACACACACACACACACACACACACACACATGGTGTCAGTCATTTTTCATGCTCAGTATAGATAAATGATCACAGATCAGATGGATGGATACACACTCTGTATGCACGGCTGCACATACACGCGTAGATCTGAAAGGTGTAGAGATACGCGTGAGATATTGAGGACGATGGGGGGGGGAGGAGATGGGGCGCGACAGATAAGAGTGACACACATACGGAGTAATCAGCGGCCATCAAACTACTCAGAGGAAGATATAAAAAGAGGAGATAAAGTAGGAGGAATGAAGGCAGAAGAGAGGAGGCATGCACGGAGAGAGAAAGAGAGAGGAAGGCAAAAAAAAGGCAGGGGAGTGTAAAAGCGGGGGTGTCGAGCTGTGGAGGAAGCACAGAAGAGACACACAAACATGCATCCACGCACACCCCCGCCCCACACACACATACACACACACACACACACACACACACACACACAAAGTTAATTAAGGAGGGGGTGTAGGGGTTGGCGCAAGGGGCACGAGGTGCAGGAATTCATTAGAGCTCTGCCCCCTCCTTCAGTGGGCAGCCCAGCAGCCACAAGAGTCAATCAATAACATAGATCTGCTGTGGGCCAACAACAAACACACACACACACACACGTATGTGGAGAAAGGAGAGGCAGACAAATGGAAGGAGAGGAAGCGAGGGAGAGGGAGAGAGAAAAGAGGGTCACCTCTGACCCCCATCTCCCTCCACTCATCTGTTCATTGGACGAGCAAATGACCCCTGACCACTTTTCCCAGCATCCCCTGGACACGTGCATGTACAGATGGAACATGTCCGCCCCCCTCGCAGTCATACAGTAACAATGCTTCAGTCACACACACGCTGCAGATTTGAGTTATGGAAAGGCGAATGCTTCGTGATTTCAGTCAAAATTGTGAAAATGTGTGAAATTAACATCTGTGCTTTACACGTTATAGCGGAGAACTCTCTCCGTCCTGCTGCCACACACTCTGCCGTGCAACATACAAGTATCCTGCTTTCTGAGGATTTATCCGCATTTCCGAGACCAAGCGTGAGATATTAGAAATTAGTATTCGGCTGACCACAAACAGGCTTCCGCGCCACATAATCGGAATATACCACGTAATCCTCCTTCACTTATGTAAGCTCTATCGGGCCCTGCGTAGATGGTGTGTTACTTAAACCTCATCCTGTTCCGACAGATAAAATCATTTACCACACCAGAAACAGTCGCACCTAATCCCATGCACGCAGCTTATGGATTTCATCATACGTGTGCCGGGTTTCTCCGAGGATTTGCAGGCACACATATTGTGGCGTCTTTTCAGAGGCAATAGGTTTATCGGGAGTTTCAGAGACACTGCGGTTACATCATCCCTTTGTACACACATATGCTGAGTGTTAACGTACTGCTTGTCATGAGACAACCTATGAATTTCAATGGCTGGGGATATGGCTTTGAACTGCATGGTCAGATACAAAAAAACAATAGCATCTTTTTTTTTTCTCCCCCTCCTTTCTTCTGCCTTTACAGTGCGGCGGTCTCAGTACAGTGAAGGGAATTTTCATTTTCCCCCTTCATAAAAGAGTCCGAATAATTTAGATTTCTGCTTTCTGAAGAGATCCTCCGTTTAATTTGGTTGCCATGGTAGCCGGGCACCCTTGGCTTCAACATTTATGCTAAATAAAACCCCCTTTTAAAAGGAGAGACAAATATGTGGAAATGGTGGTTCTCTTTGTTCACGTGTGTGTTTGTGTGTGTGTGTGTGTGTGTGTGTGTGTGTGTGTGTGTGCACGCGTGAGCGATGCTGCGAGCTATGTGGGGGCTTGAGTGGGAAAAAGCAAAGGCGGAATAAGACTTGGAAGCCTTGGAATAAAAGATGTGTGTGTTGAACTATACTTCAAATGTGTTGTGAGGGATACTGCATTTATCATCCATTGAGAGAGTTACGGCTAATGGATAGAAGATACTGTTTTATGGTGCTGTGGTTGGAGGCTGCACTGTATATCTGAGTTAAGTGTGTGTGTATGTGTGTGTGCGTGTGTGTGTTTGCGTGTGGGTGTGGGTGTGTTTCACAAGGGGAGTTGTATTATTAGAGAGCACGCTTTGACGCAGTAAAGAGGAGGAAAGAGAAGGCCTGAAAAGGGAGGGAAGGGTTAGCTGACCCGGTTTGACCCGTGATCTTCTGTTCTGATTGCGTTCAAGGAGTGTGTGTCCATGCGCGCGTGTGTGTGTGTGCGTGTGTGTGTGTGTGTGTGTGTGTGTGTGTCTCAACAAACACCTCCTTCCACTCTAAATGAACACTGTTGTGTGAGGGAGTTTCCATTTTCCAAAAAATGCAGGTTTTTGATAGATAAATGGATGTAAATGGCCGCTACACGCTCACATCATGACCTGGCTCCTGATGGACACACTCCTTTAACACCTCCAGTTTCACTGACACACTCACACACACACACACACACACACACACACACACACACACACACACACACACACACACACACACACACACACACACACACACATCACGCCTTCAAATCAACAGAGACAGTAGCCAAACACAATGGAGAGAAAAAGTCCAGGGTGGTTAAGCAACGAGTTACTGAGGCTTGTCGACCACAAGAGAGCTGTCAGAGAAGAAAGTAGGGCTTGTGTGCATGTTTGAGTATGGGAGTGCAAACAAAAGAGAAAGACTCTCTCACTGTGTGTTTATGTGTGTGTAGGCTATATGTGTGTGTGACACAGAAAGAAGCCTTGCCCCAAGTCGGCCTGGTTAATGGCTCGGCCGGCCCGAGGTTGAAAAGGACAAGGCATTACGAGAGCCGTGTTGTCACAAGACTTTGCTGCTCGCCGTATTGTCTACGCCACGTTACAGCGACCAAATGAGAAAGTCTTTTTTTCCCGTCTCCGAACACTGGACATGCGATTAGTGCGTGTTTGTCCTCGAGTGGACAAAAAGGGGAGGGAAGGTGGAACTTGCTTCCTCAGCATGCCAGAGTTTGAGAGGGTAAAAAAGTAATTTCAGCAGAGAAGGGGGAGTGAGGCACTAAAACAGCTCAAGAATTCAGAGGCAATTTAAAAAGCAGTGTGGGAGAGGGGAATGAAAAAAATGCTGGGTTAAAAAGGAGGGAGGATGGAAAGTAAAAGAGGTTGTTATTCTCTCTCTCTCACTCACTTGCTCTCCCTCTCTGTTGTTTTTAGGGACTAGCCGGGCCACAACCTCCAGTAGAGATAGGGAAGGGTGGGTGGGTGGTGGTGGTGGTGGTGGTGTGTGGATAGGGAGGGCAAGCATAAATCAAGCAGAGCCTGAAGGCTTTAGAGGGAGGGAGGGACAGAGGGAAGAGAGTGGTAAAAGACAGGGAGGAGAGAGAGAGCGAGATGATGGTGCTGGTGGTGATGGTGGTACTGCTGGGGGCTCGGAGTAAAAGAGAGAGTGTGGGTGGAGGGGAGGAGAGAAGAGGAGCACAGCGATTGCAAGAGTGGTGGGGTGAGAGGTGGACGGTGGGGTGATGGAGTGTGGGTGGGTGGGTGAGTGAAGGGGGAGTGAGGAGAGGTGAGGGGGAGGTTACAGAGGCTGTGGGAGGGGAGGGTGGGGGTGAGCAAGTGAGTGTTTGAGAGAACGTCTACAGGAAAGCCAGCTAAATTTGAAAATGCATGTTTTCGACACCCAAAAACGAAGCTTAAAGCTGGAGTGCTGGACTTCTACATATAAATGAACATCCGTTACATTCTCGCCAAACGAGTTCACATAGTGCCAATTAAGCCTATTGCCGCCAGGGAAACCTCTCTGTATTTCGCAATGTGGTGTCTGGTTTCTTTGGCGACTTTCCGCGCAGGTGCACGTATGCCTGCAGTAGGCTTGCCGCGATAGTCTGTGTTACAGGTGTTACACGGTGGTCGGGTATACACCGATTACATTACGTACACACCGCCCGCAGCGTCGTTTTGCTTTTTTGACAGACATAAAACCCATTTAGTTCATTTTGGCGTATCAGTGCCGTGTCATCAATACATAGTCGGACGACGGATGCTACAAACTGAAAGTGAAAGTGTCTGCTCCATACGGAGTCAGGAGCAGCAGGAGTCATATTTCAAACACACGGGACGAGAGAGAGTTGACAGACAAGACGATGGCGGAGGATTTGGTAACGAAGCGGCGGAGCAGCGCCCGATGAAAACCTGCACCCTCTCAGCGAAAGCTTGACCAGAGAGGCCAGACACAAAGCCACCCGATGTTAAAGATCAAAGTAAGCTCGCTACACATATTGACCTTCATCTTTTCTTGTAACATGTCCGGTGTAATCGGTAACACCGGTGTTGTCACAAGTTTATTAACCAGAGGGAAAATTTCCTCACCATCACATCCCTAGCCTGCAGATGAGCTCGCCGCATCTCCCCCGCCCACAGGAGCGCTCTCTTCAAGTCTTCCATTGAACATTTTATAAAATGAATCCTTCATCTGAATGGCAGGTAGGGCTGACACCGTGTGCTTCGACCATTACTATGGTAATCGACCTCCAAATCACTTCAAATGCTTCTTTATTTTTGTTTTTTTCATATAAGTATGTAATAATAAAGTATACATAAAAAAATAGCCCATGAAATAAGGAATATTCCCACAACATTATTCATTATTCATAATCAACATTGATTATAATTAGTTATTCTCAGACGGATATCGGTGTTTGTTGTGTGTAGAGGTGTGTATGTGTCCAGTAGTGCACTGAAACGGGGGAGATGGAGACAGACAGACAGACAGACAGACAGACAGACAGAAAAGGAGAACATGTCAGCCTGCCGCGCCACGAAGCTTTGAATACCTTTGAATATTTGTCACCGAAGCTTCAAAGCCCCAAAAATGGTATTCAAGACTGCCCTGATGGCAAGTTTCTTTTTTATCTGGAGGATTCACTCCTGTAATCTTTCTTGGACGCTTCTCCGCCATACAGTAGCTTCCGTCCGCCATATTCCTAGCTGTTGCTCCGTCGCTACGGTCTCTCCCATATTGTAATTGCTCTCACTGCGAGATGGGGGAGACAAAAGCTCTGCAGTCCAGCTTTAAAACCGTCTCAGTGTGTATGTTCAGAAATTAACGCTAGGCATCCTGAAAAAAAAAAGAGGGGCATTGTGTCAGGGACTGAAGCCGTATTGCCCATGCCACTTTTTTCTGTCGCCATGTTTCGATATGTTTACATTTTGCAAAATTAGAAGTCCTCAAGAAAGACATTATGATATCGGCCAGGGCTGGTTTGGCCCTCATTTTCAGCCTGGAGGATTATTTTTTGAAGAAAAGCTATTCGAATCAGCGAGCTTGCTAACTGTCGTTTAGCAAGTGCTTTAGCTCGGTCGCTGATGGGAAAATAAGTTCACACAGTTTATTCAAAAGACGTGTTTGTACCACTGACTCGTGTGTCATAACTGTCTTCAAACCATTTCTATTTGGCAGAACAGTTTATTTGGAGGAGGTTAAGTAAAAGTGGGATTTTATTGAACTTTCTTGCTGCCTCTAATCCTCTCTGTGATCACTCATTTTGTCGATATCACACTATCACACAATACGACATCTCAGCACAGCGGAGTTAAGTTCACCTGGTTAACTTTGATGACCTGCAATCAAATTGCTATTTCATGCTCATTCAGCTGTCTAACCACAGAAACAGAGACATATGCAAAGTGAATTCTGCCCCATTAAAACGCAGCATAGGTGACCACAGCGAGCGGGAGGTGACAGTCCGCTGTGGCTGTCTCATTGTTTACCAGATGTTGCCAGTGATACAGAATAGCAAAGAACATATTTATCGAGTTGTGAGTGTTTGTGTTTCAGTGTGGATGGAGATTTGAAGTCCTTTTCGAACGTAAATTTTGTTTTCAAAATTAGCCGCCTCGCCGTGGACCGTGGACGTAGTCTGAGTGAGCGAGTGAATGAGTGAAGGAAGGGACGGAGGGAAAGAGGGAGCGGGTGAGTGCGTGGGGGATGGAGGATTGCAGGGCTCAAGGTAATCTGGGGAGTTAATGCAGCTTAGAGGGACTGAGAGGAGTGGGAGGGAGGTAGAGAAAGAGAGAGAGAGAGAGAGAGAGAAAGAGAGAGAGGCAGAGAGGGGGAGTGATGGCAGAGGGAAAGAGAATATAAAAATAATAGGGTCAGCAGGGAAAGAGAGGAAGAGAGAGAGAGGAATAAATGAAGATGTATCAGAAACAAAAGCCGAAGCAACTGAGGGGGGGAGAATGAGACAGAAAGAGAGAGAGAGAGTATCGGGAGAGTAAAAGCTGGCGAGATAGGAGAGTGGAGGGGGAGAGAGCGAGCCGAGTGAGTGTGTGAGATAAAGAGTGGGCTAATGAAAGGTAGGGTGAGGCTGAGCGAGTTGGCGGGTAGGAGGGAAGTCGACAGAGAGAGAGAGAGAGAGAGAGAGAGAGAGAGAGAGAGCGGGGGAGAAGTCTGCATGGGGAAAGAATGCTGGGTGGGGAAGGAAGGCAGACACGCAGGGCTTTGTGCTAAAAGCAAAGAGGGAGAGAGATGGAGAGATTGAGAAAGAGAGAGGTTATGTCTTCGCTTTATGCAAAGGGGAGGAACTGGAGAGCGGGAACGAGCCCAAAAGCCCTGTCCGGCCCGGTCTACGGTCGTGTTTGAAGGGTGAGGTGGGAGAGGAGAGAGAGGTGGAGAGGAGGGATAATGGAAAGTGGAGGACAATACTCTGGGTGGGGATGCTGGGCGGGGACTCACACTGACCAGCTCAGACGCTCGAGGCAACTAACTAACCGTAATTACTTCTTTACTGCTCCCTGGTAATGAATTTAAGTTTAACAACCAAACAAAGTTGGTGAAATCAACACATTTCCAGCAGGACATTCAGGAGAGGATTGCAAAACCAATAAATGTCTGCAAAAAATGTATGACCACACCGACTGTGTGTGCCTCCAAGCGTGCCGACTGTTGAACATTTGAGTACACAGACACCTAATGTAGGATGTACACACCAGTGTGTGCATCTGACGTCCGTTTTGGTGTAAATTGGGGATTTTTACACTTCAGTCGTTTCTGCTTTTTAAATCCTTTAAAAGTCTTATTTTCTCAAAAATTGCCAGTCCAGGTGTCCTGATAGCCAAGTGGTTAAGGCGTATACCACAGAAGCGTAATGTTTCTATTTTGATTCCAGCTGGGGACCGCATGTTATATCTGCCTCTCTCTCCCCTTGTTTTCTGTCTGACACTATACCGTCTGCTATCAAAGAAATGCAAAACATTAAAAAAATTCCAGTTCAGTATAATTATTTCATCCTGCTCCCAAGATGAACCAACTTGCCTCAAGCATCTGGCTAAATACTTGCATTGGACCTTCATATTCTTCGTATATACTAAACCTGTGCGGTCATCGTCTCCAAAGCATTCTCAAATTTTCCCAAATTTAGTGTCACGCTGAAAAAGACAGATCAGTTCCCCAGAATTAAAGGACCAGTGTGTAACATTTAGGGGGATCTATTGGCAGAAATGTATTATAATATTAATAGGTGTGTTTTCTTTAGTGTATAATCACCTGAAAATAAGAATCGTTTTTGTTAGCTTAGAAGGAGCCCTTCATATCTACATAGGGAGCGCATCCTCTCCACGGAGTCCGTCATGTTCCATCCCCATGTTTCTACAGTAGCCCAGAACGGACAAACCGAACTGTTAACTTTTCCTGCTTGGGCAGGAGTCGATAACTTTACTTGCTCCCGTCGCCGTCGCTCTTACTCTCTCTCTTGCTTCACCACTCACTTGCCATGTACAAACACACTATAAGCACTCTACTCTTACAGCAACTGGCTCTAGAGAGGGCCATTCACGTTTTTGTATCAGCCACCGTAGCAATCCTACATGCTTGGCACACGGGAGAAGTTGTAATCTGCAACCTCACTGCTAGATACCTCCAGATCCTACACACTGATCCTTTAAGAACAACTGCACTTGTTTTAAGGAAACAGATTGATTTGTATTGAATATAGGTTTATCATACTGTGTTAGAATAAATTATAATAAGACCGCACTGGCAGATTCTTTCACCATGTTTAAAGAAAATAAGAATGACAGCCTAAACAAAAAAACAAGACCTCTAATATCTCCTGTGTCCTTGAATATTTGTCAGTTTTGATTGTTTTTCAGACTTTCTTTTAGGATGAAGTAATGCTGTGTAGACCTGCCGCCCATCAAGTGGTCGCCTGACAAAAATACAACACGTGAAAACGTACGCTGCAATCATACACTCCGGTCACAACAGGCGAGCAGAGAGCAGCTGACCGGGACAAGGGCTTCTTCCGCAAACAGTCAATGTCACCGTGCTCTGTCCACAGAGGGACGCTCCACAGAGCCAGGGGTGTTATGTGTTCCCTGTAGAGCATTGGTGTGTGGTCGGGCTGCCCAGTGACCAGAGAGCACCTCTCTCCCCTCTCTATGCTCATCTCTCTCATCTTATAACATTAAGACTGTGCCTCTCTCTGCGCTTGTATCCTTGGCAACCTGCCTCCAACAATGGAGCGAGCTCTGGCCTCAGCATGGGAGGAGTACGGTGCCATGGAGAGGGAAAGCAAGGGCGAGGGAGATAGAGGGAGATGGAAAACTGGCAGAGAGGCTGCATGGGCATTAAAGGGAAAGCGAAGGAAGGAGTCGCCGCGTTTGTCTTGCCGAGACGCGGAGGTCAAAATGAGAGAACAGAGCAAAGGGTTAAAGAGAGGAAGGAATTGAGACAGATGAGACGTGAATGACGGAGCCAAACCTGCTCAAGCTAAGTGTTAGTGGATCAGTGGAGATCACTGTTGAGCTGATAAAAGTTGGATGGCTATCAAGACCAAGGCAGGACGGAGCTGGACCTTGAACCTCACACCACGTAGTCCAGGAGCCTCTCAGCAGTCCAGCCTGTGAAGATGCCACCGAAATAGAAGACAGCCTCGTTTGACGCAGCTCTAAATCCATAATCAGACTTCTGTGGAGCTGATTATGCGCACTGATTGTCTAAATCCAAGTCATTTCATGAGTTTTATTTTCATGTTCCCACTTAATTTAAAACATTGCAAATCCCTGTAAGTGATTGATATGTTTCATGACCGCAGGATTCATTAAAACTTTTTTCAAACACACTGAAAATTTTAGATTAAGAGGATGGAGATTTCGGAGCGATAATTGTCTGGAAAACCAAAACTTGTTAGGGAGACCACACTGTTCTGAAGGGGGGAAATAATGTGGGACAAGAGAGACAAAATTCCCACAGCATGATATGACAACAATACGGGTATAAGTAAAGATGTTCCGATACCATTTTTTCTTTCCCGATACTGATTCCAATATCTGCACTTACGGTATCGGCCGACACTGAGTACCGATCCGATACAAGCGTGATAAAAAAAAATCATTATTATTAATATTGAACAGCTGTGATAAAATACCTGTAATCAGCTCTTCTTCGCTGCCCTAAAACAGTAGTTGCCAGTGGCATACATCCAGGGCGACAGCACAGTGAAGGCTACTGTTTTGGAGTGTCGTTGAACAAGTTGATTATTTTCTGGGTTAATTAATTATGGTATCGGATCGGTGCATAGACTGGTGTACTCACCGATATCCGATCCCGAATTATGGGCACTATCGGATGCATTTCCGATACTGGTATCGGCATCGGAACAACTCTAAGTAAAAGAGGTAAGAACAGTAGAAATGACACTGTGTGGACGAAGGGGAAAACCAGAGCGAGGGACGTATGCATATAGAGGACTGTGCTCATCTTCTCTTCCCCCACTGCGGCCGAGCCAAGCCATTGAGATTAATTGCTTATGATCAAATCAGCAGAAGCAGTGCAAATTAAAGAGCGGGCCCCATCCCCACCCCCTCCTCCCTCCCTCACCTCCACAACACCACCCCCACCCCTTCCTCCTCCATCGAGCCAGTGGACACTG
>CAKALG010025903.1:0-16044 GCA_916700815.1 Helicolenus hilgendorfi | reverse complement strand
GGTTATGATCAAAGTAAGCACTCTACACATATTGAGCGTCATCTTTTCTTGTAAAATGTCCGGTGTAATCGGTAACACCGTTGTTGTCACAAGTTTATTAACCGATGGAAAAATGTCTTCACCGTCACATCCCTAATGTATACCAGAGTTTGGATATAAACCATTTAGTTGGCCACAATTTGTCTAATAAGGAACAAAACATCACCTTGGTTATAGAATATAATAATAGCTCTAACATATATAATTCTATTGAAGTACTACAACCTGCATCATTTAGAAAAACACGGCTCCCTTTACTCACCCTCCCACCCCCCGCTCCACATACACACACACACACACACACACACACACACACACACACACACACACACACACACACACACACACACACACACACACACACACACCCTCCTGACAATTTTATATGGATTTAAAACGGAGCCGTAGAACAAGAGGTCAAGGCTGAAACACATCTGTAGCGCTGAAACAAGGCTGGACTCAGTTTGGATACGCCGGGCTGTTTGTGAATTCAGAGAAGGCATATCAGGACTGAAGCCAGGCAAAAACACAAGCACACATGCACAGACACACACACTCACATCAGCAGCAGTGTCTTACATAACACAGTGAGTGATGGCAGCTGAGGACACAATAATACCGCCTTTGGCATTTGTCCTGTGAAAGTTGGACAGAGAGGAAATCGGGTGAGTGGGAGAGAAAACAGAGAGGGACAGGCAGACAAAAAGGTGACAGAAAGAGAGAGAAGAGAGGAAGGCTGAGGGAATGAAAGAGATACAAACAGAGAGGGATTTTTTGACTACAGATGCCCATGGCCTGAGGCAAAATGCCCCGAGGGAAAATATTACCCAAATTAATGCTGCACTCCAGTCATTTTCATGTCTTCTCAGTTTTCTATTTCATCAAGAGTCGCCTTTCCCCCCTACGCACTGCAGCTCCAGACTATGAAATAATGCACCAAAGTGCTTTTATCCATGACTATATTTTATGCACCATTCGAATATACTTCAAAGCTTAAAGCAAGCTTTTGAGGTGAGGTTTATGTATTGTCATCAAAGGGGAGGAGGCTCAACTATAATGCATGGATGATGGATTTGCAACCTAATTAAAAACACTTCACATATGAATGATAGCATGTACATCTCATGATAGCCACCCTGTATTAAACAATGTAAAGTACTGGCTGGATATATTCAGATGTGCTACTGGGGAAGTGCAATTCATTTACAGATTTGGGCCGTGCAAATTTTGAATTTAAGATGACTCCTCATTAATGTTTCATCACAGTTTTTCCATCATGTCCCCTTAAAAAAAGCACTTCCTTTTAATTTTAAGACAGGAGATCAGATGCATCCAAATTTAGACTGTAGGGACCTCTGATGTAGGCTTATCTAATAGCTTCTTAGCTTTGATTTCAGATGTCATGCAGCTGCATCTCAGAATAAAAGGTACATTTTGGGTTTTGTGGTACAAGAAAAGGTCTGCTCCTCAATGTACACATTTGGGATTTAACAAGAACAACCCAGATTCAATCTGGAACAGTGAAGTGACATATCTGCCCTTTGAAAATGAAGACATCCTTTTGGGTGGGACTGTGAAGTCTGCGTATGCACTAGAGTGGTGTGTAATACGGGAACAAACAAGTGTTTTGTGTGTACCAAAAATACCTTGTACTTAGCAGCCCAGTGTTTGTTCCAGAATTAAAAGACCTGCTGACAGGTTTGGGAATGAGATCCAATCATGTGTTTTAATTTATAAAGTACAGTTATGTAACTTTTATCAGACTAACACACTATTAAACTAATCACATTACATCACAAAATAGTATTACAATGGTGGTTAATGATGCATGTGATAGCATGAGTAATAAATGTCTTCCAGTGAGGGACCAAATGTTGAAAATGTAACTAAATGAGACCACTGGATCAACCGTTAGAAAAGAGGGCCCATCTCATACCGAAATATCCCTGGTGAGTTATTTTAAACATCAGAGGCAATGTAACATTGTACTCTCTTATCCATCATTTCACGGTTCACTTCCCCGTCATTATAATAACTTCAGGCCCAGTTTCAAAGGAGCAGGTATGCCAGACTCTCTCTCAGTGACGCTCTGCTGTCAAAACAGCATGTAAAGACGCAGCTTGCGCATTTTTATGTCCTGACAAGTGGACTTATTGTCAGCCTCAACACAGACAACCTCTGGCAATTAACTGCTGTATGTACGTCATCAATGTGTGTCTGCAGCATGTGTGTGTGTGTGTGACGTGTATGCGTGCATTATGAAGGATAATGGAAGGGAAAAACACTCCCAGATGCATGTGATGCAATTATACCTTTGATTATCTGATTGGGTAATCTACAGGCAGGCTGGAGGCGTCCAAGACAAACACGCTGTCGGCAGACTGTTGACCGAGCATAAACTACGGGGAAGCTTGCACACACACACACACACACACACACCTGTATTTGAGCAGTGCTCAACGATGCATAGATATAGTGAACGCCAAGCTGAGAGGCTGTGATGATGAAAGCAGCAGTGATTTGTATTCATCACAAAAAATTAGCATTTGTGTGTCTTCCGCACACACAGTAGCTAAAGTATATTGCGTGTGCGTGCGAGGTAGAGGGAATCTGTGTATTATGGAGGCAAGCTGAAGAAACCGAGCTGCTGATTGTATTGCAACATTAGCATACATACATATGAGGCTGGCAGCTGACAGCATGTGCTGTGTGTATGTCGCTTGAATGGGTCAGTGATCTAACCAACAATGACACTTCAACTCAATCTGTATAGAAGGTCCTGCTTTACGAGGACACAGCACATCTGGGAGCTTCACGAAGGCCAGGCTCTGTGTATGTGTGTACAGTTCATGTCCACACGTGTCTTTATGCAATGTTTGTTATACACACATCATTAGCTGTGCAGAATACACACCAAAAGGGTCTAGTAAAGGAAAGACGTTTAGCTTTAATTTGCCAACAGAGGGCGCTTCAAGAGCAGTACGTATAAAAAATATTTAGCGGCGACAAATTCACTATTTATGACTAACACAAGACAAAATAGGGTAATTTTGCTCTTTAAGTGCTTATTGCAAAGAAGTCAACTCATCTTAAAATAATCTCTTGAATAAAGTTTTAAACACACAGTATATAATCACATAAGACAACTTGGCAAAGATGTCATTTTCTTTAAATATGCAGAGCTGAGGCAGCCGATTAGACTGTTGTCAGGCTATTAAATAGGCGTTATCAGTCACTATAAGCCCCATAGATGTGGGTCAGTAGATATACACCCAATAGTAGGTTTTTAATCATCGTTTCACTTGGTAGATTACTGAAAGAAGGAATAAAAGAAGACGACAACGACCTCTAGTAATTATGACTGGAGCAGAAGTGGAAGTCAGGTGCTGTAGTATATTTCCCTAAACTTAACTGTTTTTTTTTTTTTTTGCCTAATCCTAAATAAGTTGTAGTTTTGTTGCCTAAACCTAAAGAAGCATTTTGTTTGTGTTCAAAATGTGACATTTCATTCAGTTTTACATGTTAGAACGTTTTGCTTTTAAGTTTCACTTTCACTTTTACAACGTAGTAGGCGTAGTAGGCCCCATATTGACCCACATCTACGGTCCTTATAGCGACTGATAATGTCTATTTAATGACCTAATAACAGTCGAATCGGGTAGCTGAGGGGAACCGCATAGTTAGGTTAGGGCTTGGCAGTAATTCAATATGATAATTTATTGTCTTTAAATAGAATTGTATCGTGATGAAATCAAATATTGAGATATCGTGATACACAATTATATTGTCTAAATTGATAATAAGCACATAACTCAAATTCCTCAGAAAATCTGATCAAATTCAATTAAATCAAACTATTATTTTAATTTGATTACTCTGTATTTGTGTGCATTTTTTCTGTCATCATGGTTTCAGTCATACATGTTTTTTGACTAACAGAGTCACAGGTCTCAGGTCACAACCCTTGTGACCTAAAGTTTACTGAAATGCTGACTTAAATAATGCTGTTTTGCAAATGAAGCAAATGAGGAAGGGTTGTGAATAAATAATCTCACTAATCTATGTAGGAACAGAGGTTTGGAGAAATTGTCCTCATACAATGCAGGATGATAAAGGCCAAAGGCAGAGTTTTTAATTGGCTCTACATTTAAATGAGGATCCTTACAAATGGCCCCCGAAAATTGTGTCACTGTGCGAGATTACTGAATAAGTAATGCCCTCTCCTCCGAGATCAACTTGTATTGCTTTTAAAGGATTAGGCTGGCGTTGTTTTATCTTTTTATTATTTTCAACAAATCCCATGAAAATACCAAAAACAAACAATGAATTCATCCTGCTAACAAGAGGAAATATACGCGTAACACAGATGAGCTGAGAGTAAGCGGTATTGTCAGTGTTCATCATCAAAAGAAACACGTCACTTAGTGTTACTCTATTGCTCTTTAATGTGCTTGATGTGAGGCCTTGTTTGTTAACAGGATACATTCTGTGTTGGTTTTCATGCGATTTGCTGATAATTATGAAAAGATAAACTAAAACCAGCATCATTCTTTAAGCTAGGTGGCTCGGTCAGTAACACTGCTACACTGTAGTACTACTGTGCAACTCCCAGGTAGGTCAGTACGTGTTAACTACTGCGGGGTACACACTACACAAGAATCAAGCCGATTTTGGGCCCGATTCCCCCCTCCCGACAATGGTCAGCAAAGCCCCGATTTTTTGACGGTTCTAAAGATTGTCTTGCCGGAAGTGTCTTAAACTTGCAGTCTTTCTTCAAAGAAGTCTGATTGTATAGAAGTCTATGAGAAAATGACCCTACTTCTCACTTGATTTATTACCTCAGTAAACATTGTAAACATGAGTTTATGGTCTCAATCGCTAGTTTCAAGTCTTCTTCAATATAGCATGATGTTCATTTAGTAAATTATGGTCCAATTTAGAGTCAAATGGACCATAAAGCAGGGGATGCTTTAGGGCGTGGCTACCTTGTGATTGACATGTTGCTACCACGCTGTTGTCCGGTCTTTAACCCTTTCACAGTGTGTTTTCAGTTCATCACCAAGTTAATGGTAACATTTCTGGTCACCTAAAAATGTCTTATTCAGCGTTTGGTTGTACTTAGCTCCTCCCTCTCGTGTCACTTCTGATTGCAAAAAGTCAAGATGGCGACTGTCAAAATGCCAACCTCGAGGCTTCAACTGGCAGTCCAAAAACCAATGGGTGACGTCACGGTGACTACGTCCACTTCGTATGTACAGTCTATGTTATTGAGGGGTGAACCCAGAGGACGCAAAATCGCAAATCGTTGTTCTCCACACTCTATAAGAACAAAACTATTAAATCTATCCTTACATGTCGTTATCTGCTGCGTCTTTCCCATTTTCAACATCTGTTAACATTTATTTTTATTTATTTATTTATGTTATTGTGGGCCAGCATTAAGTCTGCAAACTAAGGGCATAGCTGTGAAAGAACACAGAGGAGTAAATCCCAACCATTCCTGCATTCCTGATTCTAGGGTTCCCAAACTGTGTCCACAGAGTAAAGGTAAAAACTGGAAATCCCTAATTATGTTGTGTGAAATTGAATTTCTTCAAAGCTCAAACTGACAAATGTCATGAAAGCAAAGCACTCACATAAAACAGTCAGAGCAGAACTGTTTATAACTCTCTCCTGCTGACTGAGTGTTTACTGTGGTGCCAGAGAAAAGTAGACAGACATACAGTACAGACAGACGTATGGACAGATCTAGATTCTGCTCGTCGATGCTGCCCCCTGCCCAGGCCAACCACCCCTCCCCGCCTCTCACCTCTCACCAAGCATATTTTGGAGCTAAAACACACCATTGAATCAAGTAACAAGGCAATCCTTGTCCAAGGCCAACAAACCTCATCTGGACAGCCAGCAGGGAAGCCACTGTACGAGTGTGTGTGTGAGCACGTGTATACAGTAGTGGCCAGGCCAGGTTAAAATTATTTGCTGCTGCCTTTCAGAAGCAAGCTGTGGAGGCCACTCTCTCTCTCTCACACACACAAACACATTTTTTACTCTCTTTCCCCGGCCCTTTCCTCTCTCTGTGGGGGCATATGGCATAGAGCCATATTCACATTATGTGGAGACAAACACACAAAAACACAATATCTGTCGCACAAAACCACATGCCATCGACACAAACTTGCCTCAACAGTGCGTCCGTGTGAGCGCTCGGAGCGACGGTGTGTTTAGAAACGGCAGCAGAGAGGTTGAACGGGGGGACCAGATAGTTGTCCTTTTACCATCAACACTTCTGCTGCGCTTGGCAGCAAACCTCCTCCTCTCACTCCCCCCTCTTTTCCTCACCCTCCCCAGCAACTCTTTCAACACTCTCTCTTTCCCCTCCTCTCACTCCCTCCCTGCTCCTCTCTCACGCAGTAGCTCCTGCATTAGGTCCCCTCAAGCTAGTTTGTCCACCCTCCTCCTCCTCATCCTCCCCCTCCTCCTCACTCACCCACATTTGGCTATTTGACTGCTGCTTGGGGGCTGGATGCAGCCTGCGCTAATGCCAGTGTGTTCTTTTCCTTCAATCACTTCTTTTTTTAACCCATCTTTCCATCTCTGTTCCACTATCTTCTTCATCGTCTGTCTACCTTTCCTGTTTTTCTCAATGGTCCATTCAAGAAGGCCACAGATGCACCTCTGCAACACAGACCTGGCTACTAAAGTCCCACTTTCTAACCCCGTTTTTCCTTAACATTGCCTAATTTCTGTACATCTCACTCCACTTCTTTCCCCTTTTTTCTCTCCTTAACACAACTCTTTCATTCCCTTCGTCTTGCAATGACCAATCACCAGCCCCGAGGAGTAGGACAGTTGATATTTCATCCGATTATGCACAAGCACTTTTGGCCCCTGATTGAATTTGCACTCATATGTCTTTTTTACAATATCAGAAGTTTTATCTATAACTGATCTGCATGTATTTTGGATGAAAGTATCAACTTTTTTTTCAAAAGAGTAATCAGAAGTGTGGGGGTTAGCTACCAATTAGCTTGCTACCCATTTCTAAGTGGCTTGCTAAAGTTCAAAGAATATGTACATAAATTTGATAACACAAAGTCACTTTGTAAACTTGTTTAAATTGCTATCCAATCAAGTTCACAGACATCCCGTCCCCTTCTGACACAACATGATTATTTCCCAACAGCAACTGTCAATTAAACGAGATACGCTGCAGTGACGATGTTATCAGGCTAGCAAGCTCACACCAGATTTGACAATGACCACAGAAAATAGACAGGCCAATAAAAGGCAAAAAAATATACTATTTTCATGAGGAATGGGTTTTTTTTTATTTCACGAATGTGAATGACAACTCTGTGTGTCTCATTTGCGGTGTGAGCGCGTCAGTCGGTAAAAGGTGTAACGTCGTGCGTCACTTCCCCAAAGTCCACAACAACATTTCAAGGGACTTTCCAGCTGGTAGCAGTCTACAAACAGAGAAAGTAAAAGAGATGAAAACAACGCTTAAAAGACAACCTGTCTGTTTACCAAACTGACAAAGAAGTCCAACGCACCTAGAGTTGTTCCAATACCCGTATCGGAAATGCGTCCGATACATTAAATTATTAACCCCTCAAAAAATCAACTTGTTTAACCGTGAATCAATTCTTCTTTGTTATTTGTTCGTGTTTGACAAAGGGTTTAACCTGAGCCAGGCCATATAACAAAGATAGTAATCACATCACAGCCATTCAGTAGTAAACAGCTGATAAATACTACTAATAGTAATAATGATAATAATAATAACTATATATTTACTTTATCATGCTGGTATTGAATCAGTACTTGGGATCAGCCGATACCGCAAGATCGGGTATCACAATCGGTATTGGGAAGGAAATAATGTTATCGGAACATCTCTAAACGCACCGACAGTCGCTTTGTTTAGTGGCGCACATCCTAACGAAACACAAAAAGCCCATCGCCTATGGCGGGATTGTAATACAGGCGATGACTGTAGTGGCTGAAACGTTATTAAGTAAGAGAGAAATTGTATCTGCTATTGGCGATGTACAACTTGGTGCAATGAGTACCTCATGGCCACAGTCAATTGGTCAAATGAGCTCTCAGAGGGAAAAAGGTTGGAGACGGCTGGTGTACACTGTGTGTACTACATAAGGAGGATGGGTAATGTCTTGTCTTGTTTGTATGAAAAGTTCATGCATTCATGCTTGTGCTCAATTTCATGACAATAAAAGTCCACTACCAATGCTCTCTCTGATGAGAAAGGTTTTTACAACCTCACTGTGTTATGCATTCATTAGAAATAAAAACAATATTCTATATAAAGGTATGATAAGCCTCAATGTTACACAAAGTCAGATGGCTCCAGCAACCGGAACAGGTTGCATGTCTCCCTGGAAATGTATTTGCGTCAATGAGAGAATATGGGCCTTCCCTCAAATAGATCTCTGAGCACATGTCTCAGCTTTAAAGTCCGTCTCCCTCCCTCCCGTCCTCCTCTCTCTCTCTCTCTCTCCGAGATACTGTATATGATGATGATGATGATGAATATGTTATGTAACACAGTATGGCCTTGATCAAGGTCTGACCTCCATTTTTAAATGAACAAATGAAATGAATTCATTTGTTTCAACCTGCTAAGGCTTTGTACTTTGACATGTTTCCAGTGTAGTGCAAAAGTAACTTTGTCATGTTTTGATGGCTTTAGATGAAGGAAGTGACTGAATGATATACCATTTCTGTAATTGTGACTGTGTAACAGAGAGGGGAAAAGAACTGCATGATAAGACGTCAAAGTAACAAAAAAAAAACACTTGGAAATATTGCAGCTTTTTTTAGACTTTCTATTTATGGCTGCCGTTATCTTGTATAGAGCGAGTGAATTGCATGTGACCCAAAAACCACTAGCAGAGGCATTCTCCCCCACAACCCCCCAAAAAATCCCCATCCCACTGAGACCCTGGCTGAAAGACAAACAACTTCTGTCAAAAAGCATGGCCTCTAGCTAGCCCACAAAAAAAAATCGAATTCATGTCAAAATCCTCCAATATTAAGACTCACGTTGGCGTCATATTGATAGTATAGAAACCTCTCATTACATTAATATAAGCTTGTTTGTTTTGCATAGCAGTACGACACCAAAACAATAAGTTCCTCTCACCTAAAAGAGAAAATAATACAGAAATAAAGCCACATAGCAGAAGCTATTTTCCAGCTTCCAGTTGAGCAGAGTGACTGTCTTGCCTCTGGCTTGGCAGGCTGCACCAGCCTGCTTCATAAATACTGCACAACCAACGCTTGATGAAAACCCCCACTTCTCTCAGGTACAACTGCACTCTGGAGAGCTTCATTATCTACAGTACGAGTAAACTGTAGCTACAAACTGTGTGTGTTTGCGTCAGAGAGAGACTTTGAGAGAGAAGGGAAGGAGAAAGCAAACGTGAGTAACTGATCTGACTAATTAAATGTGTGATCTGTAACACCTCAAGCGAATGGATAACTGGCAACTTCCAAAATGGTCCACGACTGACTAAACCACACAAAATAAAGTTTGTCTTCATTCAAAGGTACAATCATTTCAGTTCAACAACATGCAGTGGTAGTAAGAGGCATCAGGAGATATATTATATTCTTAAAATATTAAATCATTATGGCAGGGTTGCGTACTTTCTCACCCTTGGGCGTCATGGTCACCAGGCTGTTCTCAAACACCGTTTATAGCGATACCTATACAAAAAGTACTGTAATTCGTATATATCCCATGAAATAAATTTGTAATGTCATTATCCATGTAATCGTGAACCAGGAAGTATAAAGAGCAACAAACGCAGCATAGGGAGGAGGTCGGGATGGATGGCTGGGTCAACAAACACTGGACTTTCACCCAAGACACCACTGTTCGTACCCTGTGTGAAACCAAAATTCAAAGTTGATTTATTTGTCACATAACTTCCGTACTTAAGTTACGGCACTTACAGAGTTATTTTAACCCAAACCACGATCTTTTCCTGAACCTAACTAAGTAATTCTGTTGCCTTAACCTAACCAAGTTGTTTCCCGTGAAGACGGAATTTTATTTTGAAAAGAAAAAAATTACACACATGGGCATTTGTATAAAAATGCACGAAAAATGAGGAATAACTTTTAGTAAGATATCACACAAACCGTAGTATGAGGATACGTTGTGGTGCCATATGGGGTAGTTTTATATGCAGACTGGGGCTACGTCCGAATTATCACTCCGTTGTTCACTCATTCACCATCGTCTTCATAGGAAACACTCAGAGGTTTACTCTACAGTGAGTAGAACACTAATGAATCATCATTATTTTGCGGGTACAGTGTTGTATAACTTTCATTTATAATGGCTAAAAATTTCAACATGGCGTATTTAGCAAAAAGTAATGTACATAGTGCACATTTTTCACTCCGTTATGTAAACTTTCGAGGACGATGGTGACTATACTTTACACTTAGGATCTGGTCACTCAAATAAAATGTTTAAAGCTGCAGCAGGCAACTGTTTTTAACACACAAGCTCTGTCAAAGAGCCGTATATTCATTTCCCAACACCAAATAGCAGACAGACAAAAGTTAGCAACTAAATGGTGAAGAAAGTCAAATCTCTAGGAAGGTAAAATACCATAACAGAGCTAAAAAGACAGGCTTAATAATGACCTTCCATTCATCAAGTGGCCAAAAACTGGAATCATCCTTTATTGTTGGATATCGGCACGCCTTTTTAGGTGTTATTGTGCTATATGTAAAACTCTTTATATTTTCAACTACACTTATTACAAAAATCAAATACAATACATCAATAATCTAGAAAATGGTACCATTTTGGTGCTTTAAACTACTTTGAAACCCAAGGTGCAATCGATTTGTTTGTGTTTCTCTATATCAATCTCCATGTTCCTCTCACTGGTCCTACACATCACATGGTGAGGACAGGCTACAGGAGGACACGCTGTCCTCAGCATCTGGTCAACTGTGAGATATTTTAAGTTTCAAAGTTCAATTTGTCATCAGTCCTGTTCCAGACATGACGGGGTAGAGCGACTAATGGAGCTGTTCTAATAGTACAGATAGTCCACTAAGTCGGCGTTCCCTGGATACCAATTAGTTATGAACAACCAAGCATCCAAAAGTCAAGCAGCTGATGTGGGATCAGCTCCAGCTTCCAAATGAGAGAAGGAAATTTAGGAGATAGGACAACCATGTCTCAGCTCACCGTCACTCACACAGACTAACTATACAGACTACAATCTCAGGTCAATTTAAAAAACAATGTTCAGGCTAAATCTATAGCTATTGCTATAATCCACAATGACAGTTTATTGACACTAAGAGGACTTTGCCTAACACCATCTTGATTACAAACAGCACTGGAGAGACTACTTGAAGAGTTATATCGCTGAGGAAGGGGCTCGCTTGTATTTGCTTTTATGAAAAAAAAGGAAATTTGTCAGTGTTTATTTTGATTAATAAAAAGCATTAGAAAACTACATTTTAAGAAAATGAATAACAAAAATCTAGATCAAATCAAATATAACACAAAAATCTGATTGAATATCAGATTTGCTTTGTTTTAATATCCAGGAAAATGGCATGAACCATTACTAGCTATGAAGTGCAAAGGTTAGTATGCAGGCAAACAGAGTAGCACATCACTGTGAGGTCTATACCTGGTCAGCTACACCACAAATCAAAAGTAGAGAACTGATGAGCCATTTAATTACTGCAATTAAGCTTTTTTGCTTTCTCTCAGTTACACTTTCTTTCCCTCTCTAGTCACAAAATCTGCAAATGCGATCAGGGCGACGATGCCAACAGACAGAAGAGACCGGTGTAATCAGTTAGGATTACGCTGCTTCTTCAGCTAAGCCATACATGGGTGAGTATGACACAAGCTCGCCCACTCAGAATGATCACGGTGAATCCCCGCTGCACATGCATGTTTATGGATCACCAGCTCTATTTCCCATCGTGTGGTAATAACATCGCCAGCTCCTCGTTCATTCCCCCCAAAGCTCTTTAGCTCAGTTTGTCACTAGAGGGCACATTCAGGGGCAAAGACTGCAGGAGAGTAACCTTCAGTGAAGGAGGTATTCATAGGTATAAAAGGGTGATCAGTGGAAGCATCATTCGTTTCAGCGCGGAGGTCAACACCTGGCCGTCAATAACATCATATCAAAATATGATCTGATATATTTTCATGATACTCAAATGTGAGCAAGTGACATATTTACATATAAGATAGTTAGTAGTGGAAAAATGCTTTAATTTATGCTGAAAACACAGAAATGATGGACCACTTGCAGGGCCTAAAACATGATTAATGTTTCCTTCCTTTTTTCAATTTAAATGATTCATTTATAGCCACACATTTGTCGTATCAAATACATTATTATGACAGAATTTTAATATAATATGTCTTACTGTTCTTTAGTGACTATAAAGACAAAGCAAAGCACAAAATAAAGATTTGATGTTTAACCCTGCAGGGCATGCCACATCTTAAAAGTGCTTTATACTATATTCGGTCCCACTTTTTAGTGAATATATTCAACTTTCTGTCGAGCTATGGTGTGACACCAAAAAGTGAATTGCAAAGTAGGTAGTCCCAGGATAGTCGGTAAAGGCTTAGTATAGGGGTTAAGCTAAACATTGTAGATTCAACAGACAAAGAACCTCAGTAGAAGATGGAGAATATTATGTTTTACTTGTGTGAAGTATTATTAGTATGAAGTATTAATATAAAAACATATTTTATGAAGGACTTCAAACTCTGGCTGACTCTAACTGAACAAAAAATATACACCATTAACAAACAAACATTTTTTTTCTAAATGACATTAGGCTGCAAAGCAATCAGCATTCAAGAAAGTCCAATTCTCTCCATAAACCATAAAGACAGATGTGTTATGGTATGCCAGTCCACAATCAGGAGTCAACCACAGTCAGAAGCAATTTGACAGTCACATTTACTTCTTTACATCTGCACTAGTGTTGTCAAAAGTATTCAGTATCCATACTGAATATTTGAAACAGTTTCAATACTCATTTTCCACAGTATGGATACCTGGGTACCAGCTGTGCTTTCTGCTCTCTCTGCTCTCTGACAGCGAGTTGACACACACACACACACTGCTATTTATCTTTGAATAAAAATCTAAAATTGTATGCTCACAATGGTGTGTCCATTTGTCCCTGTAGTATCAAAAATTGTATTGAATATCAATATTTTTAAAGGTATTGTATCGAAGTTAGAAATTCCAGTATTGTGACAGGAGTCAGATGTTGACATGTTGATTCATAGAATAAACAATCAGTGTCCCACTTGCATGCCAACAATGACGGTTTTTCAATGAACAATAAACCAACACGCTTTAAGTTAAGTATGTTCAGAAGCTGAAGTCAGTGCTATATTTGGGGATGTGAGCAGCTCAAGTTGGATAACAAACGGAGAGGGTGCTTCAAGCTCCAAGTTATAGCTCATTGAAAAAGTATTCAGGGCAGAGAGAGAGAGCACATCCACCTCATTCATGGATGTTTGATCACATCCAGCTAATTATCATGAGTCACATTAAACATCTCCCCCATATCACTGCATTCTGTACACTGAGAGTTTCCAAAAAACATACAAGCACCACCAGGATCAACACGAGGAATACTTAGGTTTCATTTTAATTAACACATCAGAGTGATATACAGTGTCACTATGACTGTTAACAATCCTCCCTGCTGGTATTTCCACTGACACTACTGCAATAATCACGCAACCGCAGGAGGAGGTTCTCATGAGGACACAGTTTGTATCAAATTTGGCTCCATCATGTGTTAAGTTTGGAAGACACGTGCGCCACACCACCACTAGCCAGCACCCAGGATAAACAGAGGCTTTCAAAATATTTACATGTGACCTCACACCTATATGCATGTGCGCACACTCACTCACACACACTCACAGTGCACGCGGTGACTTGGCATGCTAAGTGCTCCATCCATCCATTTGCTTATCAGCAGCACAAACACAGCACAGCACAATGATGATGACCAAATTAACAGCAGTGTCAGAGAGAGGAAGGCAAACAGCAGTATTTGCAGGATGTAGCAATTAAAAAAACACCATAAAAATACTACTGGGTCTATATAGTACTGAGTCTCAGATAAAGTGTAGATATGTGGGTCTATTACGCACACAAATCATTAGTATCATAATAATAAAGCGTGTTATTACAATTTGCATTATGTTGCCATGAAGGAAATGTGTGTAAAAGAGAAAAGGATACCAAAAAAGAGGTACAGGAAAGGTCATAAGCAAATGGTAAATAGACTTGCATTTATATAGCACTTTTCTAGTCTCAACCACTCAAGCATGAACTCAGCATTCACCCATTCACACACTGATGGCAGAGGCTGATAAGGTGCCAACTTTTCCCATCAGGATCTAATCTGAATACTCATTCACAAACCAATAACTATGCCTTTGGGAGCAATTTGGGGTAATGTGTCTTGCTCAAGGACACATCGATATGTGACCCGGAGCAGCCGGGGATCGAACCACCGACATTCCGATTGGTGGACGACCTGCTCTCCCCTCTGAGCCACAGCCGCTCTATAAATAACATATGCCCCATACATAACATAACAACGTATCGTCATACAACAGTTCGTATGATATCTTACAAAAAGTTGTTACTAATTTTTCGTGCGTTTTCCAATCAATGTCCAGCAAAACGTGTCAATTTCCGCTTGTTACATGCATACAGTCTTTTCAAAATAAACTTCATAGGAAACAACTTGGTTAGGTTTAGGCAACAAAACTACTTAGTTCGGGTTAGGTTTGGGAAAAGTTTGTGGTTTGGGTTAAAATGCCTCTGGTGTATGAAAACAGCCTGAACATAGACAATAAACTGCATGTGGATCCCTTAATTTTTAATTTTTTTTAGAATTGTGACCAAGATACATACTAAGCAGGACATTTTACAGCGTAGAAATCTCTGTCTGCTCTAGTGGACAAAATATGTATGGTGACTTTGTTACTAAATGACTTCAAACCTAGTTGGCATTCCTGTATTGCAGGTTCCTTATCAGCTGACATATACTGTACAGCAACAACAATAAAAGTTTCTACAATAAGCTATCTACCAATATGTTGGAGCAATTTGGGGTTAAGTGTCTTGCTCAAGGACACATCGACATGTGACCCGGAGCAGCCAAAGCATTCCCTTTTCAACAGACCAAGAACCTCAGTAGAAGATGGATAATATTATGTTTTACTTGTGTAAAGTATTATTGTAGAAAAAAACATATTTTATAAAGGACTTCAAACTCTGGCTGTCTCTAACTGAACTATGGCTATGCCTTCGTGAGCAATTTGGGTTTAAGTGTATTGCTCAAGGATACATTGACATGTGACCCAGAGCAGCTGGGGATCGAACCAACGACCTTCCGATTGGTGGACAACCTGCTCTACCCTCTGAGCCACTGCTACCCAAGACTGGAGTTTTTTATGACTTCTTTCACTTGTTGGAAGCCTTCCTACTGAAGATGGTAGAGACACTGCTGGAGAAAAAAGTGGGTAGCACTTAAAATGGCACCGATTTCACATATGTCTCCTTTAAATCTAAAAAATGTTCTTTGTTTTGAATGATAATCTGTATAAACCTCACAGTGATGGGCTACTCTGTTTGCCTGCATACTAACCTTTGCACTTCATAGCTATAGTAATGGCTCCTGACATTTTCCTGGATACTAAAACAAAGCAAATCAGATTTTCAATCAGATTTTTGTATTATTATTTTATGTGATCTAGATTTTTGTTATTCACTTTCTTAAAATGTAGTTTTCTCATGCTATGTATTAATCAAAATAAACACTGACAAATTTCCACACACATCGACATGTGACCCGGAGCAGCCGGGGATCGAACCACCGACCTTCCGACCTCTACTCTCTGAGCCACAGCAGCCGTCCGAAGTTGGAAGCATGTCTTAC
>CAKALG010025902.1:0-11666 GCA_916700815.1 Helicolenus hilgendorfi | reverse complement strand
GCGTTAAATTAGCCGGATCGTGGTGTCACGCCTGGTGTGATGGAGAGGAGGGAAGACAGCAGGGGGGCGGGGCATGAGTCCAGAGGGACGATGAGGCGGTGTAGAGGAAGAGGAGGATGCAGAGTTGAAACCATGTATCATAGGATCTGCTTCCTCGCCTGCGTTTATCTCTCTCCTCTTGTCCTCTATACCTTTCATACAGATATCCTGTCAGCTGTGTCTGGATTTTGTTTCGTCAGTGCTGTCTCTGTCTCTATCTCTGTCCTCCCTCGCCCCCTGTCTCTCTTGTCTCATTTCAGCTTCCTGCCTCTCTCTCTCTCTTTTATTCCTCCCAGGCTTTGGCGCTCTGTCAGCTAAATGAAAGCGAGTCTCTATGCAGGCTCTGTGTTGTTGTTTTTTTCAGACATGATGCTTCAGGCAAACCAGTGGGGTTCCTGAGCATGTGTTAACCACTCCCACTCACCGCACCTCTCATTCCACATTCAAGCAACGGAAACGCACATTCACATACTTGAGTCGACAGCTGCTTTGCACCTGTCGGCTTTTTTCTGGGTTGAAACATTCAAATGCGTTTTTCTGTTCCGTTTATTTCAAATTTCCTGTATTTTATCTATTTTTTGCCTCTCCTTAAATCTGGCTGTGAGACAGAGGTTCCTCAGGAAGAGAAAAAGATGTTCGCATTCATGATGCTGACACTAAATGTTGCAGCTCCAGCTCAATCTTCTGTTCATGTCCCTCATTACGACAAATTTATCTTGACTGCAACACTGATTTCCCGTATACAGTCACACCTCGTTATTCCTCCTCTCTCATCTCTCGTTACACTTGATGAGCAGCATGGATGTGAAGGCCTGCATCTCCGAACACGGTGGTTCCCAACCTTTTTGGCTTGTGTCTAGGTCTGCAACTAACACTTATTTTCTAATCACTTTGGAAAAAGTTGTTTTTCTCCCTCACCAGGCCCCCAACATCAACAGTGTTTATGTCTGCTTGATAATTAATTTCAGTCCAATGTTTCGGTTCATCTGATAAGTAATCAATCAGATTATATAAATAACACATTTTTGTTTAATTTATTTGTTTTATTGTTGTTTCATAGGCGCTGCAGCTTTTATTACTTTTTTGTTCTTTTTGCTTTAGCTTTATTTAGTTTTGTTGAATTTCCTGGGTTCCTTTTTTGTCTCTGTTTCAGTAATCTACTCTCGTCTATCAACTTGCTTTTTCAACAACCCTTATTAAAGTATTTTAAAGTAGCTGCCCTTTAAAGGGGACATATGCTCATTTTCAGGTTCACACTTGTATTTTGGGTTTCTACTAGAACATGCTTACATGCTTTAATGTTAAAAAAACACATTGTTTTTCTCTCAGTCTGTCTGAATATACCTGTATTCAGATACCCAAAATGTATATGCACAAGCCCTGAAAAAGTGAGTTTTTCATGATATGTCCCCTTTAAAACAGGTGGGAGCACTATAATTACGTAAATGTTTTGTCTAAAAAATGTCAGACGACAGTGAAAAATTACCTTTATTATTTCCTACAGCCTAAGGTGGCATTTTGATATTACTTGTTTAATCCAACCATCAGTTGCAAACCCAAATATATTCAGTTTACCCTCAAAAAACAGCAAATCCTCACATTTGAGAACCAGAGAATGTTGAAAAAATGACTGAAAAGATTAATCGCTTATCAGAATAGTTGTAGATAAATTTTCTGTTGATTGACCAATTGATTAATCAACTAATCCAGCACTAATCATTTCTGCTCTACTCCTGACCTCTTGTCACCAGCTGCATGTTTAACAGTTGGCTGGCTGCACTACCACACAAGAACAGTCAATATTGGACGGTTTTTCAAAACCCTGGATTACATCAAAATGCCCACGGTTTTAAAATTCGTGCTTTCTACTAGAGCTGCAGCGATAAATTAATTAGTTGTAAACTATTAAATTAATCGGCAATTATTTTGATAATCAAGTAATCGGTTTGAGTCATTTTTTACGAAAAAAATGTCAAAATTCTCAGATTAAAGCTTCTTAAATTAGATTAAACTTTATTAATCCCACAACTGGGAAATTCACTAAATGTGAATATGTTCTGGTTTCTTTACTCCTCTATGACAGTAAACTGAATATCTTTGAGTTGTGGACAAAACAAGACATTTGAGGACGTCATCTTGGGCTTTGGGAAACACTGATCGACATTTTTCATTTTACAGACCAAATAACTAATTGATTAATCGAGAAAATAAGCGACAGATTAATCAACAATATAATAATCGTTAGTTTCAGAATGGTTAAAGTGATGAGGAAAATATTGTGGTTACAGCTCATAAAATATGGTTTGGATTAGATGACAAAAACACTTATTTAAGGTCAATAAAGACACAGGTGCTGACTGCACATTTGTGATGAGAGGTGAACTCTGGTCTCCTACATAAAAGTACTACATGTCCACCCACCACATCTTTACCACCACATTCGCCTCACTTCACGAAGTGCACGCCACTTCCTGCATTGGCATTGGACCTAAATCATGGATGTAATTTCTAGGTTTACTGGGCCGGTCCACTCCTTGTGACCAGATCAGCAAAAAGAGTGTAATTCAGCCTTTAATTTATGAGAAGAAAAGCAAAGCAGTTTAGCATCTACCCAGAAGTGCAAACAGCAGTAAAGTGCAGAGTAATGTACAGAACGAGCAGAATAAATATGTGTGAGTGTATAAATATGAGTGTAGAGGATATAATAAAACAGGAACCCTCAGACTCCCATGTCTCTGTCTCTCAGTGACTGGGACACCTTGGCTCCAGTGATATTGTGCTGCTGTTTTTTTATTATCCTCTGTCTGTCTGTGTCTCTGCCCAGCCTGCTCCGATGATCCCGTCATCATCACACCCTTAATGCATCTCACCACACTCTACATTTCCTCTGGCACGCCATCCATCTGCCTAATGGGCCAGCAGGGTGCGGCCGGCCAGTCATCACTTGTGCACACTGCCTTTGTGTGTTTGTGTATCTGTACAGTCATGTTTTAACCATTGTTTGCAGTTCATTTAAAGTCATCTGTGTGTGGTTGGGTCGTCATATATTATCATCCAACCCTTGTTTACGCCCACTTGTTCGTTCACATTACCTGTGTTACCGTGTATGACTCTGCCCATGTCATTGTGTATCTGCTGTTTGCACTGTAGGTGTGTGTGTGTGTGTGTTATCTGTCCTACGTTCGTGTGTGAGTGCCGGTGAACTCTTTGTAACTGCGTCAGCCATTAGGCCATTATGGACTGTAACTGAATCCTCTGAAAGCCGTCCACTGCTGCAGGGCGATGATGGATGGATGGATGGATGGATGGATGGATGGATGGATGGGTGTGTGTGTGTGGAGGGATGAGAGCAGTCATGTCGTAGCCGGACGGTTGTAAAAACAAACAGAGGAGTGGAGTCTGTGGAGAGGTGTGCAGCAGGAGAGGTAGAGGGCATCTGAGGTGCTTCCCACTGTAACGAGCTGACTTATGATCGCTGGAGACGGGAAGCGGCTTCGACCTTGCTGCTCCGCTCTGAGTCATGAGCTGGACTGAAAATGAGAGGGCTTGCTTTTGTTCTTCTTTAAATAATGATGGTATTAATACATTTTAAAGGCAGGGTCAGTGATCTTGAGAAACTAGCAAGAGTACACCAGAGTTTTAAAAATGATCCAACCAAAAAAAACTAAGACAAGTGCTTCCAGCTCTTAGTCTTTTCCAATGGAAATAGCTAGCGGTACTAGCTTCAAATTCTCCCTAAATCTATCAATAAAGTCGTCAAGTCTGCAACAAGCCACTCCCCCAAAATTATCATTATGAACATAAACATATCACAATGAATGTAAACAACGAACATGGCTATTGTTAGTACTCACAGCTGTAAAGCTATAGCAGCTTGTGGAAGACTCTGGTGACGCACAATGAGTACACGGGCAGAGTGCGTGTAGGTAGACAGGCGAGTAGCCTGTCCAATTATTTCATTCGTGCCGGATGTAATGATTGGACGGGTTTATTACAGTGCTGTGACAGCCACAGATACCGGATTTTTTACTTTTTTATCAGAGCATTTGGTTTGCTGTTGGGATGCAATGAGAATTTATATAACTTTAATTTAATATAACAAAAAAGTCTCTAAAATCTTTACCAACCCTGCCTTTAAATACTCTATATGACAACCTTATTACAAGAAAGGCAACAGAAAGGGCTTGACAGGAGGTAACAACCAAAATTAGTTGCAGACTAACTAATAAATACTGTTTATTAGTTAGTCTGCGAAAGCCAGCTAACTAAATAAATAGTTAAAATTGTTAAAACACATCTAATTTTTGGAGAGAATATGTATAGAAGATGCAGATGTGGTATTTTTAGTGTTTCAGTTTCATTTTCTAATTTTGCAAGTGTAATTGCACCTCTCCCTATTTTAATTGCATGCGATGGAGCAAAGTTCATGTCTACAGCTGTGAGGCAGTGACTCAACAACACACACACACACTCACACACACACACAAACAAACATACAGCACACACAATGTACCACCTGCACCTACCAGACAACTTCAACCTCTAAATACCAAAACACATTGATTGTTATTGAATTGCTCCGTCCCCTGATGTCCGTGGTGAATTATTTAGTGTTTTGCACTTGCGTGGCTGACGGGCAGACCTTCCTCAGTAAGTCTCTGAGGCTCGGAGGGGAGACGACATGATAGAGGACCACTAACTGCTTTTAACACACTCCCCCCTTCTCCTCGCCCTGTAGTCTCCCCCAGGTCTCACCTCTTCTCCTCTACTTTAGACTCCCACATACAAACCTCCTCTTCCTCATCCTCCTACTGCAGCCGTGCCCCTCATCCCTCCTCTCCCTCCTGACTCACCCCGCCTCCCGGCTAATAGTGCCTGACTCATGTTATTCACAGAGCTGTCTGTGTGTCAAGGGCAGACTCAGGGGGAGAGAGGAAGGATGGAGGGAGGAAGGATGGAGGGAGGATGGAGGGCAGGAGGGTTAAACAGGAGTCAGATCTGACAGTGGAGGTACAAGGAGGGATAAAGGAATTTATTTTTGATGTCTCATCAGATAGATTGAGACGCTGGCAGACAGAGATGGAAAGGATTGATGGAAAAAGAAGTAGGTGGAAACAAAACCTCAAGTGCTTTTGATCACCAGTGATATCTGAGCCATCATTTAAAAGCTTTGGTGGACTAAAAGCGGTGTGTGTGTGTGTGTGTGTGTGTGTGTGTGTGTGTGTGTGTGTGTGTGTGTGTGTGTGTGTGTGTGTGTGTGTGTGTGTGTGTGCGTGTGTGCGTGTGTCTTTACTAATGAAGTTATTCCGATCAAAACTGATCTCAGAGCTGCTGAGAAACGCTACAACAAAGTGCTGCTGCAACACACATCTGTATAGGATTGATGACTAAAATGAAATACAAGTCTTAGGCGACGCCGGTAAGCTGCTTAACATCCTCCTGGATCCACCTTCTCAGATTATGTTCACATCATATGTATTATTTTTTGACATATGGTTTGTCTATGCTGTATTTTCATTATGCTGTTACTCTGTACACACGACATTTATTGCACGTCTGTCCATCCTGGAAGGGGGATCCCTCCTCTGTTGCTCTTCCTGAGGTTTCTTCCATAATTTTTCCCTGTTAAAACGTTTTCTTGGTTAAGTTTTTCCTTATCTGATGAGAGGGTCACACTGTACAAGACACAGGATGTCGTATCCTGTATAGATTGTAAAGCCCCCCGAGGCAAATTTGTGATTTTGGTGCTATACAAATAAAATTGACTTTATTTTACACTTATTCCTGAGTACTCCACATTTAACAAGTAAAGTGTCAGGTTTAGATCTCCTGGCCTCAGATCTGTACTTCACCGCTCACATCTCATCCCAAAAGACTTCTGCAGTATCTGGCGCTCACTTGATCTCTGCATCCCTGCCCTTCTTTTCCTCGTCTCTCCTGCTGCCCTCGCTGCTTACAACACATCTGCTAAGTCAGGAGACTTGAACATCCTCCAATCCATCATTCTCAAGACTACATTTTTCTCCTATTCTTGTATTTTGCATGTCGAGCTCAGCGGCAGCATGTAGAGACATAACTCTCCTGCCCTGGGGCTCAAACTGCTTGCACGACTTTTTGTGTCTCTTCTACGCTGCAAGACTTTTAGTATTTAGCTATTTATAGTCAGCTCACTGCCATCCTGAGGAGGAACTGTGGAGGCTAAATTTCACTGTGGCTCTATTAAAAGGCACAGAGTGAGATGTCAGCACAAATATCCCCGTTTTTGTTTCACACTCACGGGACCTACTTGTCTTTTAAACTTCACTAAATGAGACTCGAGGCAACTGTTTTAAATTAATCATTATTACAATTAATTTTTAAGCATTTTCATCTTACAAATGACTAACTTGTTCCCCGTCTTCCTCCCTGCAGCGTGTCTGTTGCAGTCAGAGCTGGTGAACTACGAGAGGGTGAAGGAGTACTGTCTGAAGGTGCTGAGCCACCAGAGAGACCACTTCAAGGCCATGTACCGAGCCGGCATCGCCTTCTATCACCTGGGTGACTACGAATGTGCCCTACGCTACCTGCGTGACGCCAAGAACCGCGAACCCACAGGTGATGGTGCTCTGTGCATTCAGTTACGCTCAATAACAAGTGACAGAGTATGACGCTGTAGTATTACTGCAGGTTGAGGCAGGAGTCTTTAGTTTTAAGATAATTGTATTTTACTGTAAGTTGAATTATAGTAAACTGGACTTAAGAACTCAAGCTTATTGTTTAGAAGTCTGAAGCGAATGTGATAAGTAGCCATAATGTAAGCTATAATTAACTGTACAATGCAGACTTTGTGAAACAATTGGACATGTTCTTACAGTAGGTACCTTTGACGACAATGAGTTCATGTCCTTGATAAATTTTTTATTTACTGATTGACTGATATTTTTTAATGAATTAATGGAGTTTGACATTATACAATTATACTATTAGCTTATTCAATAGTTTTTAACTCATTATGTTTAAATTTGATGCAACAAAATAATAGATAAATACAAGTTTTACGATTTGTCCCCTAGAATTATATTCCCCCAGTGTGGAGAAGGCTTTGAGACACCATTTAGACGTTCATGTTGGGAAGTAAAAGTGTAATTACACTAAATAAATAAAACATGAAAAGGAAGTAAATTGTAGAAACCCTCTTTTTGCTTTGTGGTCAAACTTCTGAGAGTGGTGAGGGGTGTGCTGGGGTACTCTCTAAAAGCCTTTAAAAGTGGAGTTTATTGTGAACACAGTTATGTTTACATTCATTCACATTTACAATGCATTGTGTGTATCCTTGAGATGTAATAAACTTATTGGATGCTTTCCCGTCCTCATAAAAAAGAGCTGTATATTGGAATGACTTGAAAACCACATTGTTTACATCCATATTTGCTTTGTTAGCAGTCTTCTTCTTCACTGCCGTGGTTAGCGCATTGTTGTTACATTTCTTCAACAATGGAATAGCATGGTCTCTATTAGCAGGACCGTGAACCAAAGTAACGTACTGTAGAGTTTTTCATCTGTTCTCTGATGAGCCAACAAGCTTGGCCATTTATATAAACAAAATAGAGCCGTGTTAACTGTAAATAGTGTGTGTGTAAATGTTTTGACTGCAGAGCTTCATGGGAATCTTTTAGTCTTGTGCCATTGGTTGTTGGCCCTCTTCAATATTTTCTGAAACGTCAAAATGGAGAAAATGTATGACACTTTTACTTCTGGCAACCTGGCCACATTTTAGCTCTGTCAAATTGCTGAGCTTTTATTTTTCTGACATTAGTGTTGTAGTACGCAAGATCGATCATGTTCTCGAGACTGGTCTCAACACCACTTTTTGAAGATCTGGTCTTGGAATCAACCGCATTTTTTTACTCAGGCTTGTCTCCGTCCCAGACAAAGAGGACTGGATTTTTTTTTCAAGACCACAACTGCGGGGATATCACTAAATTGAATGAAGAGGCATCTTTATTTGTTTTCTGTGGGTGTTTTTATAGGAATGTGGTTCTTTCAGATTCTATTTCTATGTTCAGATCAATTTGAGGAGCGCCTGTGGTCCGCATGTTCCACATTTTATTGTAAGTGTTTCAGTGTGGGACTTGCATTTGGTCTGGTCTTGGTCATGACTTGGTCTCAGTTTAGGTGGTCTTGACTACAACACGGTCTGACATGAAAGAAGCCTAAATTTAACTGCTTTAACAAATAAAGTTGCATTGATTGAAGCGAAGATATGACACATCCACTGTTCTTTCTCCATCACAGACACCAACGTGCTGCGGTACATCCAGCTGACAGAGATGAAGATGAGCAAGAGTTGTCAGCGGGAACGAGAGAACAAAGAGACCCAGGGCTAACCCCTCGACCTTTTCACCCTCCTGACCCCTTGACCTTTGACCCCACATCGACCCTCCCTCTATCGCCTCCCGACAGCAGCACAGCCCACAGACAGAAGAGACGGACAGAATCAGCTGCCAGCGATGGATAAAAACAGGAGACATATCAAGCCCTGTCTGCGACCCGACCTCCTTTTCCCCTCTCTTCCCTTCCTCCTCTCCCTCTATTCTCCCTCAGGTGCTGTGGTTCCTCTCCCTAGACGCAGACAGTCTTTAAACAAAAACAACAAAAAAAAGCTGTATTATACTCATATGAACAGTCATCGTGGTGGAACGAAAACGGAGCTTCAAAACATACATATGAATAATGGACATTTGCGTGATTTAGTAAATGTTTTAAAGACATGAAAATGCATTTAGTTTCTGCTCTCTTGCTCTCTTTTTCTCTCTGCCTTCTCTCTCCGTCTTATTTCGAAACTCTTGAGGAGAACATCGGGGTTGGGAAGCTCGACCACACCGGGAGGAGGGCAGGAGTGTGTGTGAACATAAGCAGGGGATAGTGAGGGGTGTGTGTGTGTGACACATATCAAGACCATAGCCCAATTTGATTGTACATCATACCCCAACAGGGCTCACTCAGGCCCCTGACGCAGACTATGGGATAGACAAGCACGGGAAACCTTTCGTCGAGTAAAGGGAACGCCTGCCTCTGTGCTCAATCTGTCGCTCTACTGTCTCACTTTTCTCTCCTGGATGCCATGTATCTCAGTTTCTGGACTGTTTTTTTTTTCAATTCAAGGGCTAATTCAAGTGTTTGTAAACCGTTACTAGGGTTTTTAATTTGCTTTCGGTGTTCATCATACTCAGTAGTAGTCGGTTGTTGATAGCGGTTCTTGCTGTCATCAGGTGTGCTATTGTGGAAACTGGTGTGTCTTTAATCTGTTGCCCCTCCTGGGTCGTGTGTCGTCGTTGAGACTGTCGAAGCCCCTCCTTCCCTTCCCCCGCCCCTCTCCCGTTAATGATGTCACAACGGAAAATAGCCAATGGGATTGGAGTTCCATCAACCCGCCGTTGGCTGGATGGAAATCCACTTTAAAAGTTTCACAGGGAGAAACACTTTCAAATGTATAAACGGAGGTCCAACCTTTTATCGCTAATGCTGAAGCTTCCCAGACATCGATAACACGGCGAGGAGACTCTGGGCGGCGTTAGTGCAGGGAAAACAATCACACACACATCTGTCCTGACAGTCTAGACCGCCGTCTTGGAGCACTCAGCTTTAGTGCACTTCAACAAGAGTGTGCCATTTGAGATTTCTTCCTCCTTTAGATTGTTGATTGCTAAAACATCTGGTTCCAAACAGGACAGATAACACACAGCATTAGCATTAGACAACGCTACTGATGATACGGTTTGTGGATATCCACGGCTAGCTGTCAAAAGATAACATAAATAATTTGCTTCTCTTGTGACATGTGAAGCCGAATCATTGATAATGCGAATATTGTTTTTTTTTGATAGCTTTACTACCATGGGCTTAACTCTGCCTGCGCTGTTCTGCAGATGGATGGATTGACGATTTGTGAAAGCATGACCTGAATTTCCCTTCTCTCTGACGCCATGAAACCCAGTTTCCTCTTTCCCGTGTGCAAGCCCACCTCCTGCATGTAACGTGCGGCTCCAGAGAGTAACTTCAGATGTATGGGATAGGGATTATATCTGCTCTATTGCTTTCTGTCATGGCATGCTGCCACGCTGTTCTCTCACCTCTATGTTATCCATTCTGCCCTTTATAGACACAGAAGGTGGCGACAAACTGTGAATAGAATAGGTAGCAAATCAGTCTGTAAAAAAGGGGGTCTTTAATAAATCAGGGTCACCTTCTGCCTCGGCCAAGGTGAGATATAAGAGGTAATTCCACTTCTTATATTTATGTGGAAGAGGAAATCAAAGAAAGATGCTGTAAAATATTTCCCCTCCCTGTTTTTTCAGTGACGTGCTAGGAGGTAAATAGGGACCTAAGTGTGTCAATGGGACTCTGGGGAGACGGAACCATGTGTTGAGGGGACCGGCATGATACAGAGGGGCTCCGGTGGAGGGAGAAGTAGGCCATCATCAGCCCCAGTAAAGCAGCTGCAACTCCAGAGACACAACATTACAAACAGAACAGTTTAGAGCTAACTATATGGCTGAAAGTACGTAGACACCTGAACGTTAAACCTGATTGGTGAAGATCTCACACACAAACTTCAGGTATTAATCTGCTACTATAACAATATCCACTGGTCTGAGTCACTAGAAAGTGCATAAATTTCGCACTCTGATTTCTCTATTTAAGTACATAGAGAGTGATTTCAGACACAAATAGACTTTTTCACAGCAGACATTTTGACGTGTCAAACCAGGAAAACGCACAGGTGTTACCTCATTGGAACTGAAGCCCACACCAAAAGAACTTTAAAGTGTGCGCCCAGGGGTGTCCACACAGTTTGATTAGCCATATAGTGTACACATGATATGAGATTCTGTATATCTCACTATAATTAAATAGTTTCTGTGTATTCCTGGCCTTAATGGCTGTGTTGCAGGAACAACGTTTTCTTAAAGGAAAAGTTTGCCATTTTGGGAAATATGCCAATATGAAGCTACAGCAAGCAGCAGGTTAGCTTAGCACAAAGACTGGAATGGGGGGAAACAGCTAGCCTGGCTCTGTCCACCTACCAGCACCACTAAAGCTCACTAATTAACACGTTTTATTACACGGCTTTGTTGAATACTCAATTCTGATTGGTCAATCACGGCGTTCTACGGTCTGTTATTTCTTTATAGCAGACCGTTGCTATGTATAACAAACCGTTGCTATGGACGTAGTTCTGATGTCGGACTCTGGCGGACCGTTTTTGTGTCAAATTATTGATTTCTTAAGTAAGTAGCAGTGTAATAAGCGGGATAATGTACAGCTAGCAGGTCATTGTTATGAAATAAACCCCTTCAGGGTCTTGCATCGGGGTTTGGGGTTTATTTCACAATAATGACCGGCTTGCTGTACATTATCCCTTAAATATCTTGTTTAGTAAAAGTGAATAAACATATTTCCCAAACTGTTGAACTATCTTGCTGAATATAATTTTTATATAAGAAAATAAAGTCAAAAACATTTGTTGACCCAGCTCTGGGGTTGAGACTCTGGCATCCCAGAGGAAATAAATCAACAAACAACAGCGAGGAATGGCACCTGCAGGCTTCGTCTCCATGGCTGCCTGGGCTGAGTCTACTCACCCA
>CAKALG010025901.1:0-10237 GCA_916700815.1 Helicolenus hilgendorfi | reverse complement strand
CCGCTGCGGAAGTTCATCCTCGATCGCGACATGCCTGAGAGAGAATGAGGGAGAATCATAGCAGGGAAATAGAGAAGTTCAGGAGGGTGAGGAAGTGGTTATACGTAGGTGAAATATACCTAGTAGTAACTGAACAAACTGAAATGAAGCGTATGCGTAAATTTAGTCAGGAAGACTAAGGGTGCAATCTCATTCATTCTCATTCATTCTGGGTCTCTCTCTCAAGGGCTATTACTATGTCTCTCTTTTCAGTGACCAATCAGATCTTGCCATATCTCCCTAAACCAATCACATCATTGCTGTCAAAAGTTTAAAACCGTTCTCCTCTATGCTGTTTTCAGTGTTAGTATCAGCGCAAACTGATGCGACCCTCCACCACCCAATCACCTCCAGATTCATCACATCAGAGCAATCCTGCTCCACTTCATTCATCGGACCTGCATCAATCTTTTCACTACCACCATCACCAGTGTCTAGACCCGGGGGGAACAATCCTAATCCAACTACAGCATCACTTCCCCCTTACTATGTCACATTGGGTCTAAATCGCCAAAGACTTTTACTATTCATACATTTGTGCACTTTGTAATAAATCACCATTCAATTCATACGAGTCTCTCCTGATTGAAATGGTAAAGTCCTTCACTCACTGGCAGTAGACATGTCTGTATACTTCTCATCCCCTGGCGCTCCTCTCCGCGCACCAGTCTTCTTACTCGCTCTCTTCAGCACTGAAAATGATCCACAAAAATGTATAAGGTTATAAGAATTTCAATATATTTCAAATGGAAACGAAAACAACAAAGGAAACGGAAAGGAAAGGAAATTCTTGGTAACTAAAGGTCTACCTTAACAGTCAGTAGAGTTATTATACTTTTCTGTGTTATCTAAAAGCAAACTGACTCTGTGGATTGAACAGTGAATTAAATTTATTCACATTTTGATTCACAGTGCTGGAATTTAGCACTCTAATACCAAGGTCACTTACTAAAAGAGAAAAGAGAGGCTGTGTGTTTGTGATCAGTTTAACCCAAATTGCTTGTCCTATGCAAGGAAACATACATTTTAAATTTGATGAATATAAAGAACACATGAATATCGTATAATCAAGTTTATATTATTATATGTTTAAGAGAAATTTTGTGGGCTAAGGAAATTCTATTGGTCCATTGATCCCAATTAAGACTATAAAACCCCTTGATGATATTGAATGGCTTACGTACTGCTCTTTGACATCTATCTAGATCCATCTCTTGGGCATGTGCCAGAGTATTTAGACACAGCACAACATGCCCTCCTTATATAGTGTTTGGGGGGACGTTACCTATGCTCATATAAAACAATCAGCTACATTTATGATTCATTATAAGGGGGATTCATCATTCAGCACACCTGGGTAAGAGCTGATTTGGATGCTTAAGGACGTCTGGAGTTGACTTTTTTTTCTCTTTACAGAAAATGAAGAGAAAATATAAGAGCAATTTAAGACAATGTTGCTGCATGAGTCCCATTGTATGCAACATCTATCGATTGCAGTTATGGCTTTTTTGTAATTCAGTTATGGGTTTATTCAGAGATCACAGGACTGTTACAAAAAGATTTACAATGCACGACGAGACGGAAAGGTGGAATATGAAAAGTTTCATGATACGAGGGAAGAAGAGTGTTCTCAGGTCTCTCACATGTTGAATCAGAGAGGGATTTTAAAACTTCTTTTGCCGCTGATGCCTGAACTAATGAACAATCAATTAGTGAAGAAAGCTCGAGGGATGCTCGCCCCCACTTCTCACTTATCGATTTCACCGTTTATTAGTTTAATTTCATTCTACTGTCTATTTTATAACGTCCATCGGGACCCTTTTTTAATTGTTCACATGCTGTATGGAAAACGATTTGCAGGATTTCATCCATGCAGTTGGCATGAATGAAAGTTGAAAATATAAAGAGGGAGACTGCTGGTCTGATGATTATTGTGGTTTTACATGTGTTTGGTTTTTATCTCTTTTGCTCCAAGAGGAAAAAAGCTGATTGACTGATCTGACTTCAAAGGAATCATCTCATATTTTGTGGTTTATTAAGGTGATTTAATTGTGTTTGTGCACAGGCCTTAGCCTAAGAGTCGATAATTAAGTGATAAATGTATTACAGCACTCTCAATAGCACAACGTGCATCCATGGTAGTCAGGTTGCTGTTGTGATTTCTGACTTATTCAGACATGAGGGCGACATGTTAAATTGCCAACATGTATATGTAACGATGTGCATGTCTGAAAGAGGCTTTAGTTTCACCACTGAGACTTAACTGGTAATGTTAAATCAAGCATTAGTATTGTTGCCATGGCTACTTGCAGCTTGCACAATGATTTACAGTATAGAGGATAATCCTTTGACCGGAACTACGTTTAACATGTTTCGATATACATATAAAACAGACACCAGTTAATCCAATCAGACAGAGTATATTTCGTGGCCATGGTATAATATGTAATAACCACAGTTCCATGTGGGTATTAGTCTAAAGTGTGTAAACTCACCATCTAACGGCGATCTCCCAGAACTTTTATTCTCCTCCGCCAGCATTACCTCCTCTGTAATACAATAAAACACAAACATATTTGTTTTCATTAAGGCACAATTTAAATCATCAGATGTGGAAATATACATTGCAGGGTTGTCTGCAAACATTTACAGGAAGCCAAATTGATCATGTAAACACTGCTTTGAGAGGCCGGTATGACCTTCTTTAGAGAAAGAGCTCTTATTCTCTCTTACATTCTCGCAATATCGCTCTCTCCCTTTTCTCTCTCTCCCTCTTCCCACACTCACCCACATCCACGCACACATAAATATGCACCACAGCTCTCTCTCTCACACACACACACGCACACACATGCGTGTAAACACACACCAATGCGCTTGCACAAAAATTTAAGTCAGTGAATCAGTATCACCTTTTTCTCACCCTCTACTTGCGTGGGAGACTAGCAATGTAGATTTGCCATTACACCACTGAGTGTGTGTGTGTGTGTGTGTATGTGTGTGTGTGTGTGTGTGTGTGTGTGTGTGTGTGTGTGTGTGTGTGTGTGTGTGTGTGTGTTTCTGTGTGTGCAATTTAACGGAGCTACTCTACTGTAGATCCAAAAACTGTCTGTGTCTGTAGCACAGAGATCGCTTCACAAAATCAGCTCCGAAAAAGACTGATTATTAAGCTGCTAAATTATTATGTAATCATAATCATCATAATTATACAGTATCGGTACATCTTAAATCATCTTTTGCTTTTTAGTTATTGTTGGCTCACAAAATGAATAATGAAATGCAGTTTGTGTTGAAATTAAAGAAATAGTTCGACATTTTTCATTTCTTTTATTGCCGAGAGTTACACCTGCTAGCCTGGCTCTGTCCACAGATAACCAATCAGCACCTCTAAAGCTCCAGCGTCATATTTAAAGGACTAATATGAGAGTGAGATCGATCTCCTCATCTAACTCTCAGCAAGAAAGCAAATAAATGTATTTCCCAAACTAAAGAACAATTCCTTTAAATGCATTTGACTGCTTTGTACAGTTTTAAAAGAGTTATAATTGAATTGCATTTAACCTTCAAACCTTCTTATGCATTTATATACATATAGTATAACAGTGATACTCAACAATCAGATAGAGTGCTGGGTGGCCCGCCGACCATTTTCTAATTCACAATGAAAAAAAATTTATTCAAAATGGGATTTCTTTTGTATTTTTAATTTAAAAAAGGTGCCAGAGTGCATTTAAAAAAACGCATCACAATAGACTTGTTTATAAAAAAAGAAATCCCCCGGATCTCGCGACAGACGTCCAAGCTAAGAATGTTAAAGAAAGAAAATTAAGAATTTCAAAGAAAGATGAGTTATAGGCCTTTTAATGTTTATTCATTTTATCTGAAAATCATTATTCATATTTGTTCATTAACTTGCACCTGGCCTCCTGTCATTTTTCAAAAGTAGCCACTGCAGGGAAACTCAACCTGCTTTACCCAGTAAAGCAGGTTGAGTTTCCCTGCAGTGTTAACTAGAAAGTTGGGAAAAAGAAGAAAAAGAAAAAGAAAAAGGTCACATAAGAGAAGCTCAAACTCATCCACATCTCTTTCATTCTTAACAAAAATGTACTTTTCTGCAGCATCTTAACGTTTTTGGTTTTGTCTGTTGTGAACAAACCCTTTAATGACAGCAGGAAAACATCTGAATCCAAAGTGCACTGACTGACAGCAGTTCTCGTGAGTTGAATTTAGAGATAGTTTGGGGGACAAGACCCAGAAGATCACAGCTGTATGTCGCTAAAAATATCCATGCACAAGTCACTGAAGCCTGCCCGCTCACTCACTCACTTACTATAAGCCACCATATATCGGCGTATACCTACATGTGACTAAACAACAAGTGTGCGTTTGCAGATGTGAAGTCGTTCTGCAGTACCTGCCCTGTCTATCCAGGCTCGGTAGCCATTCAGTTCTCTCTCCACCTGCTGCTGGCGGCGTAGCTTCATGAAGGCCCGCCTGTTCTCCACCCTCTCCCTCTCCTTGGCAAACTCTCTGAAGAGGGAAACATTAAAAACATTATGCATAATACAGACATAAAAACACTGGTGTTATAAACATATGGGAAGAATCACACTCACCCAGACAGGACTCCCAACACCAGGTTAAGCACGAAGAACGAGCCAATGATGATGAGAGGAATGAAGTACATCCAGTTCCATGTGGTACCCAAGGCATCGTTGGTCTGAAACCCACAACATTCATGTTATTACACAACAAGTGTGTGACATTTGTTTCAGCAGAACTGAGGCTCACATTATAGAGAACGGCCGTCCATCCCTCCATGGTGATACACTGGAAGACGGTGAGCACGGCAAACAGGATGTTGTCGAACTGCGTGATGCCGTCATTGGGTCCGATCCAGGTGTCGTTGCAGTCGTACTTCTCTGGACACTTCCTGACTCCGCAGGCAAACGCCAACTCTGATGAGTCGACAGTCTCATTGTCTACAAAAAAAGAAGAAGCATATAGTAACTGTTGTGAATAATTTGTTACCTTCCTTGCTGAGAAAACTCTGACCTTGTCTATTTGTAGCATCGGTTTTCACTCCCTGGCTCACCTTATTTGGTTATTTCAAATAAAGAGTGAAAAGTCTGTGAACTATCCTCCATTCTCCAGTGCCTCCTTTTTATTTATGTTAAGGTCACATACTGTATACGTAGAGCTTTATGTAACTAGTTTGTAATATACATTCATGTATGTTCATTAAACTTCAGATCATTTGCACTGAACCCTGCTTCGTGTCACTTTGTTCTCCAAGCTCGTCACTATTTTCAAATTCAACTCAGAACGGTCAAGCCAGATTAGACAGATTAGAAAGATACGAACCAGAGAAACCATTTGGATCTGATTGTTTCATAACAGTTACAACAAGCTGATGCATGTGATATTTACTGTATTAATAACTCACACAAGAGTCATGTCCTGTTTTTTTCCCAACCATTTCTTATACATCTCACTTGTTTAAAACCACAACTTGTCCTTTACACACTTTGGTTTCAGTACAGATCAAACAAACAAGATATCATGTGTTCATTTATGAGTTTTAGATATCGAGTTTAACTTGTGTAAGTACGAGCAGGATTTTGCGGCCAGTCATTGGTCCAGTTTACAAAAGTGTGATGTGGAAACTTGAAACTGTGTTGTAGTAGTTAAACTTGTCTTAAAACATGTCGGGAGAGAATCTTTAAACTTTTAATTTTGGGGGATATTTAGAGAATCAAGGCATAGATGTAAATATTTGTCTTGCTTTAAATACTGTTTATACAAGTTTTATATCTGTATCCATCTTGGAGTCGTGCTGGGCGATGACAGTAAATGCTATGGTGTGGCGCGTGATTACAGAGTAGTTGTTGACTAATTAAGCAGCAGCTAAATTAGCCAGCAACAACTCTAATAATACCTCTGAGCTCGCTGCTACTGTAATCTATGAAAGCCTCAAGCAAAGATGTTCGCACCCTCAAACCACACATTTGGTGTACCTGCTGGTAAACCAATCAAAGTTCGTCAGAAATAATCCAAAAACAAATCGTGACAATAATCTTCTAAAGGCTTTGGTATTATGATAAAAGCAGGCGCACCTCAGGACAGATGGTGTCGACAGATGGCGACGTGGTCAAGCCAAAATCTATCCTTATACAATCAAACTGTTGGACATGATAATGCCTTCCAAGCATTAAAACTAGAGGGTGAAAACTGCTGTGATTTGATTTACCGTCACCACTTGATGAGTGCAAAGAAACCATTTTATTCTAACCCTGAAAGACTGATAGCAAAACATGGTTTATAGATTAAGATTTAAAGGAACAGTGTGTAGCATTTCAGGGGAGCTATTAGCAGCAATGAAATACATTGTAATAGTCATAACTATGTTTTCATTTGTGTAAAAATCACCTGAAACTAAAAATCATTGTGTTTTCTTTAGCTTGGAATGAGCCCTTCATATCTACATAGGGAGCGGGTCTTCTTTACGGAGATCGCCATGTTGCACCGCCATGTTTCTACAGTAGCCAAGAAACCAAACACTGGCTTTAGCAAGAGCCTTTTACGTTTTTACATTACCTGAAGGCCACCGTAGTTCTCTGACATGCTTGTGAAACTGCAGTAAAGTCAGCTGCAGAGGGCAAAACCGTGGTAACGGCAGCTGCCGTCTGACTTACCCCAAAAACTTGCTCCAAAAGTAGTGTTGTTATGGTAAGGATGGCCTCTGAGCGAGGCGAACGGCGTTATCACGGTTTTTCACTCGGCTGCTCACGTTACCACAGTCTTGGAAAGGGAGGATTGAGCGGAGGGGTACTCAGTTGGTTGCAATCTGCAACTACACCACTAGATGCCGCCAAATCCTACACACTGTCATGTTAAAATAGTGTCACAACATTTGTCCCCCTTCAAACTTTGGGAATGTCTTTTGATTTCATCATATCTACCTTCAACCACTTATTAACCAGAATAACCAAATGGACCCAGAAATGCAAGGATATAACAACACAGTGAGAAAGTATTCTTGGAGGTGTCACTGCTAAAAAAAAACACTCGCACTAACTCAGGACCGACTCCAAAGCTTTTTCTCTTGTGTCTAAATATTTACTTTCACGCTGTTTAAACAAGAAATTAATATAAAACAAAAATATATGCTTTGCTTTACAACAGAAAGAGACATACCAAGGATTTCGTCAGACGGCAGGCAGGTTTGGTGAAGCTTCCCGCTGTAAAACTCCAGACCGATGATGGCGAACATGAGGATGGCAAAGAACAAGAGAAGGCCGATCTGGAGCAGCGGGATCATGGCCTTCATGATGGATTTCAGCACAATCTGCAGGCCTTGAAGTATTCACAAAGAAAAAAGACATTCTGTTCGAGAATAACACCACTGCAGTTTTGTTGCATGAATGTCAATAAAATGTATTTGTTTTCATTTTGTATTTTAAAATACATCATTTTTAAATTGTTTGTGAATTGTATTTTTCCTAACATGAGTTTGTAACATCACGGTGATGGCAGTTGTATCCATAAAAGGTAGTCATGTTCTACCAAAACTCAATTTAAGAGATTAAAGAGAACATTTTCAGTCGCCTCCAACTCTGCTATAACTTTTTACTTTTCCACTTCACTGCCTCAAGATGAACAAAACAGAACATAGTCTTGTTACTATAAACGCAGTAATTAGCTGTCAAGAATGGAGGAAAAAACTGTAATACATGTGATTTTCAACATGTTTATACATGTCTAAACTGTTTTTCACAGTTTTTATTACACAGCAGCTTCTGAATGTGGCAAGTACACCGTTGGGTTTAAGCTGTTTAATGGGGGAAAAAAATGGGAATATCACTGCTGAATTTATAGATTTTAAGGCCTTTAATGGCCTCAAAGCTAACCTTGAACCTTGAATTTATGTACAAACACAAAGGTATGGATGGTCAGCCTAATAAAGGTGAGAGATTTAGCATGTTTGTGCAACAGCAAATGCTATTTTTAGTATTTTTTTTAAACTTTTTTTCAAAGCTTACGGAGATTTTATAAATGTTAATGACATGCACATTCTCAAGCGACTACATTTAAGAACTGTAAAAAGTCCTAAAAATTATCCACAAAGAATAACCACTTGTTATTTGCATTATTATATCAATTTGTTCGACCTCACAGTGCAGGATTAGAGGTCAGTAATGGACTCACTGGGGATCCCCGAGACGAGTTTGAGAGGTCTCAGCACTCGCACAGCCCTCAGGGTCCGAAGGTCGACTGGGATGTTCATGTGGGCACCAGCAGTGGCCATGATCCTGACGGACAACACACACACACACATTCACATTATGTATACTTAAAATAGAGGAATAGAGGTTGAAATAGAGAGAAAGCTACAGGGACATCCATTAGAAGCTAAATCTGGTACCAGGCTTCTCTTTCCTTTCTTGAGATTAATGCTTTTCGTCTGTGGTGTTTGACAAATTCGATGACAGAAATAGGTGAAAGGCAACAAACGGACTCAAGAAAAATTCTGGAGATGAGTCATTTTAAAGGAAAAAAAGGGGAAACTGATTTGATGTCATGCAGGCGACTGCAGCCAGTGAGCGCCGTACAGTATATCTATTTAGTGTAACAGACTTGTATGGTGAGAGACAAAGAATGCACAGCTACACCTGGCAGGCATTTCTACTCACATCTACCCACGCACACATTGATGTCCCTCCACCTACGCATAAACAATGGAAAACAGCAACCGACAGGCAATCTCTTATCAACATACACCAGAAAATCACATGTGAATGTTTGTTGTAGCGATAGCAAAAAGACAGTTTTATGTTACTTTCAATTAGGGAAAGATAATGTTATAACACATTATACAAAAGTGCTGCAATATTTATGCCCAAAAACATTTTTCATTTATTCACGTCGCTTTCAACCGAGCCAATTTGGCAACCTGTAACCATTAAAGCTTTCACTGTTGAGAGGGTCAACATCCACTGCTAATTCGTAAAAAAACATAATATTTTAACTAAGTTGTGAAAATTATCTTAGAAATCATAATTATTTCCAGATTTTTCAAGATTCCTCTCTCTCTATTACACACACACAGATACAAATATACTAACTCATAAAATCTTTGGACAGTGTTGGGAAGTGTGGGGGAGGGTGTGTGTGTGTGTGCGTGCGTGTGTGAGCAGGGGGTAGGAAGCACATGGCAGAAACTCAAGTGTAAGCCCACGCAGAATCTCTCCTGAAAGCAGTGGGAGGGAGAGAGGCCGAATGAGCGAGTGAATGAGTGAGGCCACGTTCACACTGCTGCGGATAAACCTGAAAACGCGTTTCGAAATGGTGAAAGCTCACCGTCCATAAAAGTTTACCATCAATACTGAACACTACGACACTTGCAGGATGACTGCTGTGGTTACAGGTTATCTAAAAATGATTTAAGTGTGTTTATTTTCTTTCCACACTTAAAATGTAAGGCATTTTCAAATTTGAGCTGGTAATGTGGGAGAGCGTTGTATCACAAATGTACGCTTTTGGTGGCTGAGTAGTACTCCACATTACTAACTAAACTGATCTTGATGTGTAAAAATTAAAACAACCCAATACAAAACACCCCAAATATGCTTATAACTGCAGATAGTGAATGTTTTTGAGTTAGGAAAAGCTTCATTAAGGACCAATCACATCATATTCTCTCATCTCCTTTACGAGCAACAGAGCCAGGAGACTCTAGGCTAGTTTCTCTGAAGGAAACTGATCTTCTCCAAGAATTGCACAGTTGCTCATCACAACTATTGAATAGGCAACCACAAGCATTAAAGGGGTACTGCAGAGATTTATTGTTGCACTTCTGTAAAGTTGAGGGACTCTCGAGACAAAACCAGTGCAGCTGAGGTCAAAATATCCTGACTTTAAGTCCTGGGTCGAGTTTGCTCTAAACTCTATATTTTAAACGATGCAACTCTATAGCGTCTTTTCTTAGACCCTCCCTACCTGGTGAATATAATGACTCTCAAACTCCACACTTTCATATTCTAACAAGGCCTTTAAACTGCTCTATGCGATATCCAGAGCATTAATATAGCACCCAACAACTATTTACTATGTTAAGATGTAGAGAAGTAATGTCTACCTGAGCAGATAATGAAGTCTCTCTCCCTCTGTGTGTGTTGTAATCCGGCCGCGGGTGCTT
>CAKALG010025898.1:0-20362 GCA_916700815.1 Helicolenus hilgendorfi | reverse complement strand
TTATCCACCGCCGCTGTCTTCATGTTACGCCTGGTCCCTCAACTTTCCCTTCCTGTTGTTCTTCCCGTGTTTCTTTTACCAAATTCCTCCTCTCTCATTCTCCCTGATCCCCCCCGCCTTACAGCTCTCATTTTTCTACGCTGCCGTCTCATTCCTTCAGAACTTGATACGTGCAGCGTTTATGCCACAGGGTTAATTTGCTCTCTCTGAGCAAAATATGTCATGTCGGAAGGCCTTGTGAGCCCAAATGTGATGTACAGTACAGTGTACAGTACATGAGAACACTTCTGAGGATACATCTGTATTCACTGCTGCTCTTTTTTCCACTTATAAACGGAGCATTCACGCCATAGAGTGTATAATTTACTGTGAGGTTATGACTGCACAATACTCCTCATGCTTAACTAGTCATTAATGCACGACTTTGAGCTGGGGGAATTAATATATAATGAGGGCGGGGGTGCAAAACAGTTGTGGGGTTGTGGTGCTGCTCTCCGAGGCGCGACAGATGAAATCATTAGAACAATATTCCAGATAGGCTGCTGTGTGGTTTTATTGGACTCTATTAGAACGGGTCTCTAATTCATCCCAGCTGGACCGATTAGCTGGCTAATGACCCAGACGTCAAACACACACATGTGTAAGAACAGTACAGGGTTTAAACACATGCTAACTGCCAGGCGGAGTGAGCACTAACACGTACGTAGAAACACACACCAGAGATGTAGAACTGTGGAGGAGCTGGGTTGTAAGTATGTGAGAGCGGTTGGAAACAGATTTAGACACACACACACACACACACACGTATTCGCACACACACACACACACAGGTTCAGTTTAGTGGACATTCAGGAGTGGAGTCGAACCGGTGCTTCCCTGCTTCTATCTGACGGATCAGGTATCTACACACACTTTTTTTTTAGTCTCATTTGTGTGAACTTGAGCAGAGCATCAACAGGTTGCCATGTATTTACAACTTTCACCCTCATACTCCTTCCCTCCCCCCCTCACTATCTCCACTTTTGTTTGGGCCTGGGATGCCCAACGGAGGTCTCCGTGTCACATGGGCATTGTGGTTAACAGGAGGCCCCGCTGAGGCACAACACTGCGCGAGCATCAGTGGAAACACTGACATATCTAACCCGTGACTGCTGAAAGCTCGGAGACCGTTCTCGTCGTGCGTCTGACAGCTGAGCCGATGTGAAATACAGAACAAAAACACACCTCTGCTTTTCACATTAAAGCTGCTGAGCGTAGACACTGAGGGCCAATTCATAGCTGCGTATGTATGCTGCGGTGGCGAGTTACGTTATGCTCTTTGAACTCATAATGGGTGCATTATTCTTGGACAAGTTGCTCACCACCACCAGACAAGATTTTGATTGAGCAACGCAGTGTGCCAGCGGTGTGTGCATGTGTGTGCGTGTGTGTGTTGTTCCCCAGAGTGACTAATGGTTTCAGCAGCACAGTTCCTGTGGCCTGTGGCTTGACAGACAGACAGATGTGTATACAGTATGTGTGTGTGTGTGTGTGTGTGAAAGGGATGCAGTACTCACGTCCAGGTGTAGTGGGATGTATGCAGAGTCCATGGTTTATCCTTGAGCTCCAGTGTTACGATCCCTCGGCTCTCGCTCCCGCTCCTTTGGACAGAATGGACAAACTGTTTACCTCTTCTCTCTCTCTTTTTACCTCTCTCAAGGTAACCAGTGTCTGTCTCTTCTATGTCTCCTACGTAAATGGGCTGTAGGTAATGCTGCTGCTCTCTCCATGTTTTGCTCCCCTCTCTCTGCTCCCTCGCTCAGCTCCTCATCCTGTTGTCAGTGTCAGATAAGCAAACTCTTTAAAACATCCACCGGCTTCCCCTCTGCCTACCCGCCTGCCTGACCTCTGCAAGTGGGCGACTCCCTTTCTCTGTTGCCTGCACTGGTTGTTTAAAACACACTGGTGTTCGCTGCCGTGCATATGGATGCTGCAGGAGGGAAATGAGTTGTCTGTCTGTCTGTACTGTATCACCGGCAACAACTCCCTCTAGTTCCTAAACCTCCTTACTATGTCTCTCTCCCTTCCTCTTGTATCTCCTCCCCTTTTCCTCTCTCTCTCTCTTTCTCGCTCTCCCCCCTCCCCCCACACACACACACACACTTTTTTTTGCTTCTTTCTATGCTATACTAAGTGCCCAGCTGGTAAACTCAGTTTAACTCTAATTGACTTGCCTGGCCACTAAGATCCTCCCAAATAGTGATGTCACTAAGACCGGCCCCAGAACATTTACTGTACTGCTGTTATCTCTCTCTCTCTCTCTCTCTCTCTCTCCCTGTCTCTCTCTCTCTCTCACACACACACACACACACACACAGACACACACACACACACACTCACACACATACACACACACACTCACACACATACACACACATACACACACACATACACACACATACACACACATACAAACAAGCATGAGTACAAACATTCACACACTCAATCATGCTAAAACCAAACCAAACAGACAAGGATGCACTCAAACACACATGCACACACGCTTTTACACACACACACACTTTTACACACACACACATGCGTACGGCCTGTTCCAGATAACCCCGAGGTCAGCAGCACACAGAAGCAGACTGATTATTTTCCACAATTCCTCCTTTAACAGACTCACCTGCAGCTTTTCGTTGGCACCATGTTACGTTTCGGCCAACTCGAGTGCCCATGACACTGAATGAGAGCACACGGAGTCAGTTACAAGAGAAAAGGTATGAATGGATGACTCATAACAGCTGCCGTGAAGTCACCTCAGTTGAGTTTTGTGATTGGATGGAAGAAAACGTTGAGGTAAAAAAAAAAAAAGCAGTACTTCTCCACTACGGGTTGAAGCAAGGTGCATCTGTCCTTCCAGCGCTGAGCGGGTGGCGGGGTGAATTTGTATTCATGGGGTGGGCCCATGAGAAAACGTCTCTTTAGGATGCATCGTCTCACATATTAGATCTCATCTGGAGAATCACTTGCCCACGTCCCCCTGCTCCTCCTCTCTGTCCCCTCCACTTGCTCTTCCCGTCCACTCTCGTACAAACACAAAAAAAAAACCTAATCCAGAGAGCTCATTCATCCCCTAGGCTGAGTAATTGTCCCAACGCAGAGCAACTACACACAAACACACACTCACTACACTCTCATTGACTGAATTGGGTTATCAGATTCAGTATGCTTTTATAAATCATGTTGAAATGTGAGATTATTAAATTGTCTCCTCTAATATAAACACCAGGACCAAACTCAACTGAAACACCTAATCTATACAGAATTTGCCAATCACATCAATGAATCGTCTGGCTGGGAGGCGTAGGAAGTACTGAGCGTGACCTTCAGCTGAGGTTAAAGCTTTCATGTCAGAAAACATTCACCATGAGTCCTCCAGCCCACCATCAACTTCGCCAAGAATAATTTATAGCATGTAATTCCTCCCCAAAACCACAAAATGTTACTTGAACTATTCCTTTTAGTGAGCTGAAGTTAGAAAGCTACAAGTTTAACCCCCTTACTGTTAAATCTACTTGAGAAACAGTGACCTCAGGACGATGAAACTACTGTTGCATTAATTACCATTAAAAGGATTTCACATCCGGACTATTTTATTGATGACCTAGAATGGCACTCGGAGAGCGCAGACCTCCGGCAAGGTGCCCGAGTACGATTGCTGCCCTCTACGTTCAACTTGCGCCATGATCCACGTGTATTTTTGTTTGTGTTGAGATCAGCTGAACGTAGCGGAGCATCGTAAAACACTTAATTCAAACAGGACAGAAACAAAAAAACTCCCCTAAACCGTCGTCGTTACTCTTTCCAACAATCACCAAGTGTGCTTTGGTCAAACTCATCTGTAATTTCACCGAGTTTAATGTGAAAAAAACACAGAATCTACAGTTGTTCCCCCCCCACACTCTCTCTGTCTCTCTCTCTGAAGGAAAGAGGCGGGGTCATGCGTCATCAACACACAGTGTGTTTTCAATTCATGAAAGTTAATTGTAACATGAAAGTTAATTGTAACATTTTGGTCGCCTAAACATTTTTTATTCAGCATTCGGTACTTAGCTTCACCCTCTCGTGTCACTTCTGGTTGCCAAAAAACCAAGATGGCGATAGCCAAAATGCCAAACTCGAGGCTTCAATACGGCAGTCCACAAACCAATGGGTGACGTCAAGGTAACTACACCCACATTTTATAAACAGTCTACGTATATGTGAGAGCTTCTCACAAACCCTTGAATGCACCACCAGGGAGAGTTTTACAGTAATCATGATCCCTGTTTGCAACTACATTACCATGATAACATAAAACCATAAAAGCAAAGTAATGCTCACAATGATGGATTGCATAACTGAGGCAAGTTTAGTCACTTGAAGTTGTTGTCGTACTGCATGACCTGAAACAAACAGCTGCCTGGAGGGTAATAAAATCTGTCATATATAATATATAGTCCGCAGAAATGTAAAATATACTCCTACATTTCAGAAAGCCTTTTAAACCTCACTGACCCAAAGTTGGCCAGTCATTACTACAAACTCATGTTGAGCAGCCAAACTTTAAAGTTTTCAAAGATATCAAATATGTGAGGTTAAATTTAGGGGACATGTGTATAAATGATGCAGAAGACATCCAGAATATCTCCATTTGATGTGTTCGAGTATTTCATTCGCTGAAAGCATCATACAGCTGGAACATTCTGATCAAGAATATCACACTTTAAGACAGTTGGGTAGCCTAAAGTGATTTTTCCAACCTTAAAGCTATACTCAAAGGGACAAAAAAAGGACTAAAACCTGCTAAATTCACTTTAATGGACCTTTAGAAGTCTAATATATGTGAGCATTTGTTCTATAAAAATGGATAAAGGTCTTCATGGTTCAGACATTATAGCTGACCCACAGCTCTGGCTTCTCCAAATGAGCAGTAATTCCAGCCTCCAGGTTTCCCATCCTCTGGAAAAGCCGTCGGCTGCCTGTCCCGCTGACTTCCGACGGGGGTGGAGAGAGACTTTTAAAGTAATACCTCACCGCCCTCTTAACAAGCCATCCATCCGTCCTGCATCCCAGCGTTCCCACCTCCATACCGCTCCTTCCCTCCATGGACACATAGAGTGAGGCCTTGTCAGGAGAGGAGGAGGAGGAGGAGGAGGAATAGGAGGGTGTTTGGACTTATTCCCTGTTCAACTACCTCTTTTTCTTCTTTTTCCCCTTTCAGCAAAGTGTCACACATAATTACTCATCGATCAACGTGGTCATCAGTCATTCAGTGACGGTGGGAAGGAGAACAATAAATCTGGATAGAAAGGTGACTTGGCCTCGTAGAAAGAGCAGCAACAGCTGTAAACACACACACGCCCACTCAAGTGTGTGTGTGTGTGTGTGTGTGTGTGAAGTAAATGCTTCCAGGGTGATAATATGGGAATTTATGAGGCTCTTTAGCCCTTCAATAAAAGACCCAACAATCCACATTATCTGTGAACAACACTCAATGAACCTGACTGTCGATTGTCACCCAAAGGTAAGTAAGTGTTGAAATAATGTCCAGGATTTAGACTGAGTCAAGTTCACCATTATCTATATGTACAAGTGCATCTACACTAAGATTGTTATATGGTAAAGTCATATCACTGCAATAGTGAGGTCATTGGTGTTATTGGGTGATATCAATAAAACTTTGTCATGTCTTTAATTGTTTTTATTTTACTGGGTCATTGTACAGAAAAATGTTCGGCAACAGACAGGAAGTCAGAACAGCCAACTAAGTCCAAAGGGGCATGAACAGGCTGGATAACATAATCACTTGTATGGTTAAAGGGAGGGTGTGTATGCTGAGGATCTGATGAAGGAATCGGGATCAGGGGGATCAAGTGGGTGTGGAGGTCAGGTGATGGACACACTGGGGACAGAGAGGGAATGTCAGGCTCTGAAATAGCAGCAGTTGGGCAGAGCAAGATGTAAAAGCTGGTGGCTGGGTTGTTGCCATGAGAGCAATGATTTATGACAGTTACTTGTAAGGTCTAAATTTAGCCAGACAGATGTCAATAACAGATGCCAATAGGGACAGTTTTACTGACAGCAGTTGCTTTTACCAATATATTATCATATTATCATATTTGATATGCAGTAAAAAAGTTAAGTTTATCAAATTTTTCTGGAAAACACTGTTTCAAACATTTATGTTGATATGGCTTTTAGGGTGCTTTCACATTAAGGATCCAGGCCCAGATCCGAGTACACTTGTCCCCAAAGTCCAGTTCGATTATGGTATGAATGCTCAGTACCGTACTCGGGGACGGTTTCGTCGATCCGTACTCGAGTCCACTTGAAAAGGTGGTCTGGAGTACGGATCATATGTACTCGGGCACAGTTTGCATCAGGTTTGAAAGCCAACTGTACCAAAACACGGAGGTGGACTGCTATTTAACGTGAGTAATGTTAGCAGTCAGCGAGTAGTTGTGAAAGGACAAGCTTTTTTCAACATCGCTGGTCTCCTCCAAAATCTGGATATGTACGCAGCATGCGCCGATCTCATCCTCTGAACTGCATGGCCATGAGTGATAAAGCAGGAATGTAGGCGAGAGGTTCTTTAAAATATAAACAATGGTAAGCGATGGAGTCGGGCGATGTTTGTTATTTTATTTGGCTAGTTTAATGGTTAGACAGGGAGACAATGTGTAGAGCGGCATATTTTCACATCAAATTCCGTGAAAGAAGGGTTTATTTCGACCAAACCAGTGTTGGTGATTGTTGGAAAGACTAACGATGACGGTTTTGGTGAGTTTTATTTTGTTTCTGTCGAGTTTGAATGAAGTGTTTTACGATGTTCCACCACTAATAACAGCTGATCACAACATAAACAAATACACGTGGGTGATGACGCAAGTGTACTCGGGTACGGAACAAATTTACTAATGTGAAAGCTGAATGGAGACGGGGGAGCAATCGTACTCGAGCCCGGTACAGATCAATTGTACCTAATGTGAAAACGCCCTCAATCACTTAAAGGTGCACTGTGTAATGCCTAGCCACGTGTTTCAAACAAATAGGGGGCAGCATTTCACTTCTACCATACAATCAAAATTTACAGTCATCAGTTATAAAAAACAACAACAAAAAAACCAAAACAAAAAAAAACTACTAACTAACAGCAGGGCAAGAATACGCAAAATTCAATCAAACAGCTGAAACTGAGAACCGGTCAAAATGACAATGCCAGATAATAAAGCTAAAAGGAGGGTGAATATTTTACTTAAATATGCCAGGTGGCAAAATCATGTTTAGTGACTTAATCAAACCATTTTTGAAAAGTGCAAGTGTAACAAAAAGAAGGAGAAATGTGATACAGCTGCTATTTTTTATTAATGACTTGTTCAAAAAATCTCAGAGTTGTTATTTGTCAGTGCACAACCCCAAATGATAAAATTTTTATATCTACTTCAGTTTAAATGAATGAGGCCATTTTTATCAGGATAGCTCAACATATTCACTGCAGCTGGAAACTGTTGTTAAAGTCACATCTTTCTCTGAGTAATCAACCCAGCTATTAAATCACTTCATGTAAACCCGTGTGAAAGGGAAAATCACTTTACTGTGAATCATGGAGCCAGTTCAAATTAATGAATCTGATTATTTACTGTACAACTAAGCATGTAAAAGTTTCACTGTGTTGCAGATGAGTTGGAAAAGAACAAATACAAAGATGGTCGTCACAGTTTTAAAAATGAAACTGGTGAAGTGACGCTGATAAATGTCCACATATGTGACGTGTTGTTTTGGAACTTATGGAAACAATGGAGCTTAATGACTTGTCCAATGTCGTCTGCAGTCTTTTCCCAAAATCAAATTTTCCTGAGAAGAGCACGTCATGGAGCAGAGTGAGTCATGAGAGAAAAGCTTCACGGCCCTAAAAATAAGCAAAGATTGATGTCCAAACACTTAACATGATCGATGCCTCACCAGGAAACCTCCTGAATGACAAACATGAGGAGCTGGAGAGTCGTTTCTGTGATGACCTTACGTTTACCTTCATTGTGTGGATGTAATGAAGTTACATAGTTTTGCTTTTTCTAGATGCCTCTGATGTGCCACTATGAAACTTTGTAGACTTCCCAGAAAAAATGGCAAAACAAAGGCTCCCGCAGATATGACGCGGGCCATATTGAACAGAGGTAAAGGCACCTCACTTTTGGCATAGCGGTGTGGAACTGGCTCGTAGAAACATCAAAAGTGTTCATTTGTCAATTAATCTGCTTTGAATGCAGCTCTCAAAATAAAGTACACAGAAGCTGCCAGTGTGCTTCTTCAGAACTGTTTGTCGAATGGTCGAAAAGCTTCAGAAACACCCTCCAGCCACTCCTTTCCAACGTCTAAATCTATAAAGGTAAAACATGCATTGGTCAACTTGACATCACCTAACTCAGGCATGACAAAACAACTTTTTTCATGCTGTATAAGAATGAAGGGCAGCAGGTGGCTTCTACTGAAGGTCGGAAAACCAACTTGGATACCTCCTTATATGCTGATGATACTGGATGTTATGTTATTAAGCAGAGAAGCAATCTGTATAATTCCCCCCCAAACCAAACCAACATCCATCCATCCATCCATTATCTGTAACCTTATCATTCTCAGGATCGCGGGGGGGCTGGAGCCGATCCCAGCTGGCATTTGGCGGAGGCAGGGTACACCCTGGACAGGTTACCAGCCTATCACAGGTGGGAGGAAACCGGAGAACCCAGAGAAAACCCACGCTAACACGGGGAGAACATGCAACCAAACCAACAAACAAACAAAATGCACTTCTTTAAATTTATTTTTCTAAGTTGTGTCTCATGATGAAATTGTTATAGTGAATAATATTTTTTCAGGAATTAGTTTCCAGACACTGAATGCTTCATAATATAATACCACTGTTGTTGGAGCTCAATGAATACTGCCTTGTTTAACTCTAACCATATTCAACTGTATATATTCTTTTCTTTTACAATGTGCATACATACGGTATTATACCTGCTTGCTGTTTATACTATATATGGCATAACCCATAGATGCATTCATTCATACAGCGCATTTTATAAAATGTTTTTTTGTTTATTCTTCTAATATTGTTATTGGTTTATTGCTTTCTCTGTACATTCTTTTATCTTCATATATATGCAATTTTTGTCACTGTTTGCACCATCTATGCTAAACTGCATTTCGTTGTACTGGTACTGTCAAACACTAAAGTTTGTAGTAATGAGAAGAGCAACATGAGAAACATGTTTAGATTGTTGGTTAGATGCTTCCAGTAAATACTTCGACACTCTTTGCTGTTTTTAGACATTGAGTGGGCCTTAGAGGGGAATGACATTGCAAAAAAAAAGGAAGAAGGATGATTTGTGAGTGTTGCGTGCTGGGAAGGACGAATGGATGTCAGAACAAGGGAAGCAGAGAAACGAGAGGGAGACAAAGACGAGATTTCATTAGATGTTCACATGAAGAAGTCCACTCGACTGAAATGGCCACACATCCTACATGAATGTGCACACAGACAGAAACACACGTGAACTGACAGACTATACACAGGCACAGTCACACAAACAAGGTCTGACGTCTTCATCACCGGCGAAGAATTCCTATGTGAGCTTTTTCAGCGATAAGATTTCATTCCTTTGTTATGAGGTCACTGTTTCTCCTGAGAAAGACGTGGGGAATAAATGTGTGTGTGTGTGTGTGATTGTGTGTTTCTCATGCCATCATCTCATGCCCCCTCTGCTGCACACTGAGTCACTCAAACCCCTCCCTCGCACCTCCTACCATTTCACTAGAAAGACGACAGAGACCATGATTTTCAAACTGCGAAAAATAAAAAAAGCTATTTATCAAATTTCTTGTGGCCTAAAAATGCTCTAAAAAGAGCTATAGATGCCTATCAAGTTGGTCAAGAGTAGCCTGTGGGGGTCTTATAAGGCTGTAGTACAGAGAAAAAGGGAGGCATGTATGGTGTAACGTCTAACGTAACACACACAATGTAAAACATCTCCATATCTATCTTAACGCGTTGCATTAAAACAAATCTTTATTGCACATATCTGTATATTCTTTATACTGTGAACATTTGCACACTCATCAGTATTTTGCACACTCCACCCTCTTTGTTGTAAACACTTTACGGCTACTCTTATTTTTAAACAGATATAGTTTACGTCCAGGTGGATGTTTGTGCCAAATTTGAAGAAATTCCCTCCAGGTGTTCCTGAGATATCGCGTTCACAAGAATGATACGGACGGACAACCCGAAAACATAATGCCTCCGGCTATGGCTGTGGCCAGCTTGGAGGCATAAACATAAAAGCTTAGAGTTAGCTCCTCTCTGCCTTGGTACCTCCTTCATTGTTTTCTTCAATCCTTTTTGTTTCCTTCTTTACTTCTTCATTTCATTCCTTTCTTTTTCTCTTTCTCTTTTAGTCTCATTTGCCATATCTTACTTTCCTCTTTGTGTGTGCTATGTGAGAATCTGCCTGGGTGCAAGGTAGCAGTGAAAACATGGTATTTCATTGATTTGGGATTTCTTACAACAAGCAATTGGAATGGACTTGATAATGAAGCACTGACACAGCGTAACAGGGGTAATCAGAACCGATAAGCAGAATTGGATGAGCTTGTTCTATGTTCTGCACAGACAGCCCTCCGAGGTGGTGGTACTTCTTCTTCAGCAGTGTGCTGACAGGATGTGTGTGTTCAGCTAATCCAAGTTCTGTGGCAGTGAAGGCTCCCTTGATCCGCTAGACTCTGTGTGGCTGGAATGCAAGACCTGGACATCCTGGCGCACGTTTCTGAGGAGCAAGCCCTCGGGTTGGACATCAAGTCCAAGCTGCTGGGCGGCAGCATACAGAAGAATTGTCCTTTCTGAACCATCGTCCAACACAGCGTATGACTCCAAAGTTTGTTCTCCATTGAGGACCAAAACTTTACTGACCTTCAACAGCACGCTCTGTGCTCCAGGTGGTTGGTTGACATACAGGACCTCGTCTGCTGTGTTCAGGGGACAGGAGTCTGGCTGTGGGGCTTTGTCTTGTCCCTTGTCTGCCTTCTTGTGCAAGTGTCTGCTCTTGCAGGTCATCTTCAGATCACACTCCACTGCTCGGTGCGCTCACCCAAAGCGCCAACACCTGTTAATATCTCTGATCCAGCTGTGCTTCTGGGGTGTGGTTAGCTGCCTGGAATCGGAGCAGTTGTTGAGGGAGTGCTTCCCATGGTTGCAGTAGGAGCAATACGTCTTCCCTTTCTCCTGGCTGGCTGGAGCCTTGGGTTTAACTTCAGACAGTGGGTGCTCAGTATCCAGCAGGATGGTAGCTGATTTCCCTGGGGTCTTGGCAGGTCTACGTGGTTCCCTTCTGGTGCCGGCCTCTTTACGGGAGTTGAACCTTGACGTCTCAACCTGCATCTGGATATCAAACTCCAGCCAGTCGGACCGGTCAAAGAGAGTAGGGATCGAGACACGCTGTGGAGGGATGAACCTGTGAACTAGATCTCAGGTCATGTAGCAGCTTCCCAAGGAGTCTGGAAACATGGGCTTCACACTCCAGTTCCACTACACCCTTGCTCACTATCTGTTCCAGCGTGCTAACTAGAGAACAGACCTTCAGTCCATCGTACTGTGGCACCTGAGTTGTTCCAACTTGTATTAACTGCTGGGTCTTGAGGTTGAGATTGTAGTTGGTCAGCTTCAGGTCTTCCATTGCAGCTAGGAAGGAGTTGTGGTTTTGGTTCGTCATGCTGGCTACACCACCTGACCTGGTCTTGAGAGATGCATTGCTCATGACCTGAAGCATGTGCTGCTGTTGTCGATAACGATTTTCATTGCCCGGGCCGATGAGGTTGTAGTCCTGAAGGTGTGCCGGGAGGGTTATCTGCCTCTTGACTCGCACCTCTAGTTCTGGGTCTCATTCCTGTGGGGTTGACATCTTGCATTGCAGTAAGCCTTATGTCCAGTTCGAAGGACCATGAAAAAACGACTAGAAACTGGTTAACTGGGAACTGGCTCACTGCAGGGTGTCCGGTAAGAACTTAACCAGAGATGTCTGACTTTACGATCCAGGAATGTTTATTGAGATACCAGATGAATGACAAGGTGAATAAGAAGTACAAACATAACTTCATAAAGTCCGAAAATGGGGAAATAGAACAGAAAAAAGTCCGTTCACAGCTGTTGCGGTCCTTCCTCGCCGGCTGCCCGAGTGCAAGTGATGAGCGACAGAACCTGACTCTCAACACTGATTGGTCAGGGGTCTCAAGTGAATATTCTGGCTTTTTACACATGCATTTCCAATTTATTAATTCCAGATACTTTTTGAGTAATTTAGGGTAGAACTAGTCAGTGCACAACAGGTCAACTGCACATACACAAATGTAAAATTTGTTTACAGGCAAACCAACAATTCAATATATATGTAGAAAGTTTCTAATAATGAAATGCCTATTGAGATCACACAGACAACATCATTAAAGTCTTTTAAATCCCTTATAAAACTTTCTTTTATTTTAAAAGTGTTTATTAATATTTAATATGTTAGTGGGCTTTATTATCCCACTCTTGCCATTTTACATTTTTTTTAAATTTTATCCCCCGGTGTTTTATGATCCCTGTGTTGTTTTTATTTGTTTTTGTTTTTATCTGCTGTTTTTTCCCCCTGTAAAGCTTCTTGTAACCTTGCTGAGAAAAGTGCTATATAAATAAAGTTTATTATTACTATTATCATAACAGCAAATAAAAAAATATGAGAGCAAACACAAGTTAAATATGCATATGGTGAATGCGGATAAAATGAGCAATAAAAAGCAAAGGGAAACAGGAAGTTTCATGGTCACACTCCTCCACGGCACATTTCAGTCATATCATGTTTGCAGATGCTAAAGACAAGGTCATTGAAGAGTCAGTCAAGAGAGTGTGTGTGTGTATGAGACAGAGAGAGAGAGAGAGAGAGAGAGAGACAGAGAAAGAGAGAGAGAGAGCATCCTATAAGCTGGTATGCATTCATTATCTAGCTCAAGGACACTGAAACAACGATGGACTCGTCTTTCATTCAAACGCCCACCTACACACTCCAGAAACTACTACTGCTGCTGCACAAATTCATTCAGTGATTCAGCGCTCAGAGGGAGACGTACCCGAGTTCATACACACACACACACACACACACACACACACACACACACACACACACACACACACACACACACACACACACACACACACACACACACACACAAACACACACAGACACGCAGACACACACACACAGTGGTGAATTGCTGTCCTAAAAAAAGTACCTTTTTTTATTGGTGCAGACTGTACAAAGGTAACCTTGTGTGATCATCAAAGGTGTGCTGTCTTTTGAATTCACTTAAGAAAAGCCTGTATGTAAGAACCATACAGTATGTTGTGCAGTAATAGTAGTTAAGCCGTTGTTCAGCAGTGGATGTTTACAGTTCCTTATAGCAGCACTGTGATTTAGGAAAACATCAAATTAGGGAATAGCATTTATAATTTCAGAGCCGTATTCTCATACATGCTCCTGTGCAGTCTAAACCACACGCATCAGCTGCACTGGTTTGTACTGTATCATTTGCTAACAGTTATATTATTTCCAGCTGTCAAAACACAATCTTGTAGGTCATGTACAAAATGACACAAAGTGACCGAAATAACACTGTTTTTGTCCAGTTTTTAAATGAAATGTTGGGGCTAAATAATCCACAAACTGCAACAGGCATCTAATGTAGGAGATAGACCGTTAATACAATTGATGAAAAGAATAACGACTTCCCACTGACTCCAAACGACAAATATATCTAAATGGACAATGTTTTGATTCCAGTCAGATCATCATCAGGTCAAAACATTTAAAAATAATTACCTCAATCAGACCTTAGACTCAATCAGAAGTAGATACACCTCAAGGAACGGTAGTATGAAGACAATGTCATGTCAAATGTATTGAAAATACAATTATAAACTAGTGTCAAATTTGGCACAAGGGGCTGTAGAGTACAATCTGTACAGACACCTGCTGTCCTTAAACTCTCGATTTGTATAAGGAGAAAAAAGGGAGGAAAGAGAGGAAAAAATTATCATAAAAGAACTATAAAAATGAAATAAAAATAACTCAAATATATTCCAGAAAATGGCCACACATATGCAAAACTGCGGAAAGCTATCGCAATGAGTATCAATGAATGAAAAGTTTGAATCTCAACATGTCAGAAACCAAGCAAACGTTATGCTTTGCAATTTAAGTTTGAATGATATCTTACGAAAAGTTATTCCTCATCTTTTGTGCGTTTTCCCACGAATATCCATCCATCCTTCTGGTTTTGCATGGGATACGAACAATGGTCTCCTGGGCAAAAGTCTGATGGTCATTTTCCCTGACCTCCTCCCTACGCAGCATTTGTTGTTCTTTATACTTCCCGGTTCATGATTACGTGTATTACGAACTGATTTTGTCAACATTCAATCTTTCACGAGTAGTGTAAAAACAAAAAAATCAAGTTTTCACACAACAGCAAAAGTCTGAACCAAAATACAACAGCCCACTGAATACAAATTTAAATCAATAATCCACCTTCATAAACTCAAAGTGATGAAATGGTGCTACATTAGACCATAGTGCATACTTTGTAATTTACAGTCTTATGTGAATATACTGAGCAGCTATTAAAAGACAATCCAGCTCCTGTACCAGTTAATTAATATAGTCTATATATAGTGTATATTTTAGAAAGCGTGTGCCAGCAAACCCAGATGACAGACTTGGTCTATACTGGCTCACACTCCCCTGTGAGGGTCATGTACAGTTTATCAGTCGGCCTTGATTGAGCAATGTTCGATCTATCCAGGCACAGATATAAACGTGGATAATGTGTCAAAAGCATCAACTTTTTCTGAAGGGTATTGAAATATTCTCTTTCTCCGATTGTCAAGGATGAATAAGAATATCCTCTGTAATCTCTGTGATGTTGAACAAGGAGTTCAGAGATGACTCAAATGAATGGTGAGATGAATTACATAACTGTCCTGAACATGATAAAAAGGGTCTACATTTGTGCGGTCTTTTTATCAGCTTGTCAGTCATCTGTAAAGCACGTCGAATTGCACTAACCCATATGAAAGTTGCAATACAAATAAAGTTTGATTGATCTGATTTAAGATCCGTTTATCATAGCTGTGGGTCAGCCTTTTTTGTCAGTTGAGCATGTGGTGAGACTGCTTACAAGAGAAACTATTAAAAAAATTAGATTTAACAGACAAGCAAACATAAGGAGAGGATGTTTGCGGATGTGTCTTACAGTCCATTCACCACTTTGTGCACATTTCTACAAATACACTGTATGCCTCCATGTTCTTTGTTTAGGAAAGCAGATGCAGATCCCATACAACACATGTGTCTGTCTCCATGCTTACATGCCGGTACACAATTACAGTACATATATTACAGGTTTGTATAAGCATATGTATGTGTGTGGTCAGTAATAACAGGAAGCTGGCCATTCATGTTGACACAAACCTGTGCGGGTGATTGGCTATTTGAAATAAATAAACAAACAAGTGAGCGGCCCACTCAACCCACAAGCAGCAGAGCTCTCCACAAGACTGTAAAATAAGAAACGCTGAGCGCTCTGCGCCGCCAAACCCAAACAGGAACACCTGCAGCTAACCCCTCGGCCCGGCCAGCCGTCACGACGACCAATTGCAATGCAAGCAAACAGTTTATAGTAGGATGGGGATGGGTGGGAGAGATTTTGCAGATGCCAGACGGGCTTGAGTGAAGATAGTGGATGAGCTACAGCTGAAACACAGACTATGAAATCAAAAGACAGACAAATAAAGTCAAAGAGGAAAGGAGAAATGGGATGTATGGTGACCAAAGGAATGGGAATTTTAAAGAGAGTGAGACCCAGTCTGGGATATGGTTTGAGTAGGAGTTGGTACTGGTTTCAGAGTCAGCTAGTGGCAGTGACACCAAGGCCACAAGGCTGACGAGAGGAATGCACGTGTGCGAACAGCAATCCTCCCTAAAATGTGGTAAATGGTGGCACACCCTCTTGTTGGATGTACGGAGATATGAGGGAAATGATAACAAAGAGAATTAAAGGAAGAGGATATAGTTCAAGACAACCAGTGTGAATGTGAAAGAATTATGCTAATGTCAGGGGAAAAGGACTGGACTTGACATTGGCAGTATGATGTGTTCCGCTTTTGGTATGACTTAAAGCATCAACTGACCCTGTCCCTGAACAGCAATTGTCCAGTCATAGCTCAGCAACAGTGAAATTTGCTTCGGCTAGTGGGCGGTGCTTGGTATTTCTTGAACTGATCTCAACATGGCTGCCGGGTCATTAACTTTCTAATATTACAGCTAAACAGTACACTACAAGATGTTTCTGGAAACATTTGAGGAGAGAAATAGGCATTACAGTAACATAATATTGATTCATATTTGATCAGCGCTGCCTAGTTTGACCGTTTGGTCGGAGTTCGCGAGTGATACACAGCTGCTCAGAGACGGAAGGCTCCAGCTCGGCTCTGATTGGTTGTTTTCCTCCGGTCTGTGAAACCTTGCAGATGCCATTAGGAGCACCGGAGGACACAGAGGCACATGATTTTTTTCAGATTCCCTGTCTCATGCACTACTATCAGGATATAGTGACCGTTTTATAAAAAAAACTTTTTAAAATAATATTTGCTCCAATTCTACCCACTGCTGCTTTAAACTACCTCTTTAGTGCTCATTTTAAAAAGATCATTGCTCATGATCGATAGATACATACTGTTATTTAAACTAAAACTTTTCCTATCTGACACCGTTCTGTATTGATTTGAGTGCGAATGACCAGTTATTCATTTAAAGCGTTCCACAGCACAGATGATTTTGTATCCCTGGGTCGACCCTGACGGAGGCTCAGAGCTTTAATTTGGGATGTCTTGTCTGGCTCTGTTCGTGGGCTCTCCTGGGAGGTTAAAATGCCCCTCAAACAGCTGCAGCACCTGCACATGTTTCTCTCTGAGACTGTGTGATAAAACACAAGTCTCCTTTCATACATAAAATAAAAACGCAGGCTCACAACTCAAGACATGGCAGGATGGACCAGCTGCATCTGGTGTGTGTGTGTGTGTGTGTAACATACATTTTGTCTTTCTGCATACGTGTGCATTCAAATACACGCATCACATGTATGAGGACGTATGTTTGTTCTTTGGTGCAGAAGTGCATGCCTGTCTGCGTTTGTGTATTTCCCATGAAGAACATGCTATACATATGTGTGAGTGTTATATATGCATCTCCTCGCTGTGTCGGAGTGTGTCAGCTCCAGATGTGCTGAGGGTCAGAGCTGGGCTGTCCAGATGTGTCCAGGTGTGGCCTGCAGTGTCACGCCATGCACTCCAGACTCTCCTTAAGACCCTGAAACAGGTCAGAGGGTCAGACACATTTCCAGATTGTCTTTGAGAAAAAAAATACGAACGAATAGATTTCAAACATGAACTTCTATGTGCTAAAATGAACGAGCATCTCCGGCTTGAGTAAAGTAATCAAGTGATTCATCTCTCTGTTACTATCTTTGGCAGGATGTGGCCGTCTGTCCAGTCGGGACAGCTGTGTCCGTTGATATCTTCGGCAAGGAGAACAAGACCTTGAGGACAGAGATCTGGCAATTTTACAACAGGAAAAGGGCACTCGAGTCTTACATTCTCTGGCACAGAGAAATGAGGGAAAGAGAGAGAGAGAGACTGAGACAGAACAGATAGAGAGGGGTCTATGGGGTGAAAGAGATTTTCAATAAAGCTCTCGCAGGGGGAGATGTGAAGGAGATGGAGGGATGATGAGTTCTCTGTAAGGATTTGGGCAGTTTGTGGAGGAGAACAGAAGGAAAGAGGGAAGAAGGAAGATGCACTCTCCTTGTTATCTTGCCTCACTGTTTACTCAGATTCCTACTCTGTGGCCAAGTCAGCATGCTGTTGGACCGAGCCAAAGCTGACCTTTTGCCTCTGTGAACACACACACACCCACACACACACACACACACACACATAACATACACGCATCCTGCTGTCTTTAATCTTTACATTCTGTCCAAACACCTTTTTGTTGGTGGTGCCAAAGAAAAACCAGAGTTTGGTTCAATTGAGGAACATAAATAAAATGTCTTCTTAATTTTGTTTTGTGAGGCCCTGTGTGAGATTTTGTTGTCATTTTATGTAAAGATGACACATTTTGTACATATAGTATATAACTTCCAGAACGTTAAATAATAGTTGAATTAAAGTTTCAGTTCACCAAAATAATAATAATACAAAATCTTACTGAGTATCTCACATGTTATTCATCCATGCAGATAGTTTTGCTTTCAGTCTCTATTAAAACTGTTCACAGCAGGTTCTGTGGAGTATAGCAACGTATCCTCGTACAACGCTTTGTATGATATCTTACGAAATGTTATTCCTCATTTTTTTGACGCACCGCTCCAGTCTTTTCAACATAAACTTCCGTCTTCATAAGAAATAACTTGGTTAGGTTTCAGCAACAAACCTACTTGGTTATGTTTAAGAAAAGATCGTGGTTTGGGTTAAAATAACTATGAAAGTGGCCGTAAGTACAGAAGTCACGTGACAAATAAATCAACGTTGATGTTTTTTGACCAGCCCATCAAAATTACGTGAATTAAATACAAATTGATTTCACAGGATATATATACGAATTACAGTGCATTACTTTTCGTATAAAGCTATGAATGGTGTATGAGAACAACCTTATTATAGTAACTGGGACAAAGGATCTGGAAAAGAGATTTTGCTGATGATTCTTTTAACATTTAAATGCAATTTCCCACCCCAGTATTCCTATGAATTACGATAACATTGGACGATTGAGGTCGTAGATGGGTGTGTATTGCATTTGACTTTCATACAGGAGAGTGGAATTCATGTTAAGGTTGGGTAAATGTAGTGGTTATGGCAAATAAACTATGGCAAATGTATGGTTAGGTTTAGGTGATTAAATTAACTGCAGGTCTGTGACAGGAGGTAAACTCCTGCATGACATGCTACACAATGATCCACCACCATGACCTCCACAGCCTTACTTACAGCCTTGCTACGTATAACACTACTCCCTGCGGTGGTACAGAACATTGGGCGTAAATTGTGAGGTGCAGAATTGTCCGATATGTTTGTAATTTCCCGGGATCTGCCACAAGAGGTGAAGGAGGAAATCTACTATTTTGGAATTTGGGTGAAGTGACCCTTTAAACTGTTGCTCTTAAGTCCTGGACCTCATTTTGTGAAACATGGTGGTGGTGTACGTTATAAACATGACAACATACAGCAATACAAATAGCAAAACTGCTGAGGTAGGGGAGAACAGGGTTGGTTGTCACATTCACTAGATCTCGTTCTTGTAAGGGTGCTGTTAGAAAATGTTTCAGAATTGGGATCAGAGTTCACCTACAGGATGATTTCAGGAGTGAGACACTTGACATTGAGGTGAGAGGACTTTTGGTGTTTTTCATGTCAAAATGTATATATCCACCTCGGCTTTTACACAATGGGTTTATAATAAAGCAATTATTATCAAACAAAAGTATGAAGGGAGAGCTATAGTTTAGATTTTTTCTTAGCTGGGCTACATGTGGTTATTAACTTAGTCACTAGCAAACAATCCCATGGTTGGTTGTCACATGTAACTGATAGTGAGTGACTGACGTAAGGATGAGTTGAGTATTATTATATGAGGATAAAAAATGCACTTATAGGAATGATTTTTCCTGTTTATGCTCTCCGATGTTTCAATTTTTCAATTTCAATGAAATTAAACGATGGGGATGGTTGCCACAAGTGCACAAGAAGTATTTAACGGTCCATATCTTTTTAACAGAATAAGCTTAAAGAGAGTAAGGTAGCTCCATTCCTGCCTGACGCTTTAGGCTTCCATTACAGAAAATCTATTAAGGATATAGTTTTAGGGGGATTCAATTTAAAATCAAAAGTGTGTCGACCAACCCTGTTCTCCCCTAATGGTGGGGTATAAGCTGCATTTCTTGTCTACTTTCTGTCCTCCCTGTTCATGCAGTGAGTGAGTACTAATGGGGTAACTATATCATAACACAATGGCTGTTTGATGAAACATGAAAAAGGTGTTGAGCTTTGATATGTAGGCGGCATCATACTGTATCTTTCACAAGTCCCCGCTCCCCTTAACCACTACGTTCCTCATTCATATTCTATTTCTTCATTCCTCTGTTTGCGACAGAGTGATGTGACAGTAGAGAGCAGACAATGTCGGGTTAC
>CAKALG010025896.1:0-17064 GCA_916700815.1 Helicolenus hilgendorfi | reverse complement strand
GAGTTGGAAGGAGAGAGGCGCATAGAAGAGCCAGTAGCGGTAACAACAAACGGGACTTCCTGCTGCTGCTGGTCTTCCATGCCATCCTGTTCAGCCAGCTGCCGGTTCACAGCCATGGCCTTGTCAGCAAAGAATGTCAGATCCCTGGCCTTGCTGGTTCTAATGGACGAGATCAAACACAAAAACGGTCAACAAATTAAATACAAGGTGCAAATATTTTAGTGTCCAGAGGAATACAGTCTGCTGTAACTTAACAGTTTCTCACCTTTGATGCAGGATGGATGTTGGTAAAGTGTCAGAAATACCCTGAATAGAATAAAAAAAACCAAGTTAAAACCTCAACACCTACAAACCCTAAACATAAAGAATATCTGTCGAAGTCATGCAGAAGAGGCTTGATGATTTAAAACTTACCCCCTGCACCCAGGGGTGCTGCAGCACCTGGCTGGCACTCAGGCGGTTTTTGGCGTCCCGAACCAGAAGTTTGGATATAAGGTCTTTGGCACTTAAGGAGATGTGAGCCCAGTCTTTCTCTGGAAACTCGTATTTTCCTTCCTGGATACTCTCAAACAGAGTGTTCTAGAAATGGACATAAAACCATCAGTTACTTTAACCTAGACGGAGAATATGCATTGTTTTAGTTTCACTGAGAGGAAAACTCACGGGCTGAATTAATGTCAAATTCTTACCTGGCAGGTGTGGCAGGGCTCCCCTAATTCCCAGCCACAGTCACCGCCACAACGGCCTACAAAGGGTGGGTAGCCGCTCAGCATGATGTAGAGGATGACTCCAAGGCTCCACAGATCACAGCGCTTGTCGTAAATTGTGGCCTCCTCACTGAAGGCCTCAACCACCTCAGGTGCCATGTACTCTGCTGAGCCACACTGTGAGACAAAAACAAAACAAGTTTGTTAACCCCAGGGATGACAAAAAGCAGCAACTATAGCAGGGAAAGAGTTGACAGAGAAACACAAGCCTCTCTTGGCTGCGGCCCACATTCCTTCGTTCAGCTGATACCTCGTGGTTGCAAGTGTCAAAGCTAGGGGCCTACTCTTGGGCTGTGCGGTGGGGAGGGGGCAGCCGATGTGACCGTCACATGCTTATGTGCAGTGATGGGTTCATTTAAAATGTGCTATACAGCTCTTCTCAATGCGTTAAGGACACCTAAGCAGGAACATCGTGTGCAATTACATATCAAGGGTAGAGGAAGGGAGGGCTGTGCTATAATGAGGCAGGTTAGTGTGCGTAGGCAGGCTGCTGCAGTGACTCAGTGCTTTGACCATCCAGCTGCACACACGCCAGGCAGAATGGACTGGGGGTAAGGGTTAGTTCAGCTCTGGCGGTACCTTGTTATGTAGCTTAGAAAGAAATTAGGCCAAACACTGAGCAGGGAAAAGAGGATTTGTTGTCCCGCAGAGCCAGAGACTGGGCTGAGCCCTCGCCGGTTACGTAACTTAGAAACACCAAATGCCGTTTCAATTCTTTAGGAACAGGAAAGAGGAGCAGGTCGCTAGTTCAGCAGGACACCTAGTTCATTGTTGCCTCATTCCATCAACTTCAACAAAGAACTTTTATAGTCATATGAATTTAAGGTGTTTTATGTCAAGAGTTTGGATTCTTTGAGATTTCTAAAGGATGTCCTAAATATAGACAACTACTGGTATCAATTCTGAGAACCTGCTCTGAGAATACCGGTTAATCCGTCCTTTGCCTGATCGGTTATTTTCATTATTAAGTCATTATGTATTAGTTTAGTTATAGATTATACTATTTGTCCCGACTGAGGCCTGCATCCTGGCAAAGCCCTTTGGCCTATATCCTTCCATCTGTGAGCAGCGAGCATGTTTACATTGAGCAGGCATCTATTGTGTGCCAGCACCATATCCCAGCTGTCTCCTAACTCCCCCACCTCGCTGCACCCTTATGTAATGAAATTTGCTGCACAGGAATCTCGTCTCAGACAAAGCTGCTTCAGTCGGAGAGAAAAGCCCCAACCCCCACGTTTCCACCAACAACATCATGTCTGGGGCGACTACCCCCACAGACAAGCCCTCAGGATTCAGGCCAAATGCAGCTGCCACAGACATAAAGAGACACAGACACAAAAGGATATTTTTGCCTACCAAGGTGCTCCAAAACTGAAGGGCAATGCGATGGCTGTGTATCAAAAGAACAGCTATCAGGGCTAATCTTGTTTCAAAACCACACAAATACATCACCAATCAAAGATAAATCAGATTAAAGATAGCCAATCCAGGACTGCCAGTGATATGAGCTGATTGGGGGCAGTGAAATAACAGCAATCTAACATTTGTCCTTCCTGCTGCAGAAAACACCTTCTGAACTTGCATCAGTCACATCCTCAAACCTTCCTGTAAGCTGCAGACAGTTGCTAATCAGCTGCGGATACCACCGGATTTGTTGGTATGCAACCTGGGACTTTCCTGAAACCATGTGACTAGTCAGGCCATACTGACACCACTGATGACACACCTCTGCTGTTTGTAAACTACCAGATTATCTGAAGAGGCTTACAGGAAGGATACCTGTTCTGTTGACATGCATCTGTGACGAGAACAACAGAGGCAGTTCTTTGATGTTTTTTATGTAACTATGTTACAGGTCCACCCAGTTCCTAACTGCTACACGTGTGCGTTGACATTTTAACAGTCAGATTTATTTCATGCAAAGCAGACAGACAGTCACATGTGGAGAGTTCTTCGAAAACTAAAATTAGCTTCTTCCTAGAAAGGTCCCTCTGCTCTTCCTGTGTTCATGTTGTTCTCGGTTGTACTAGAGAGCACACATCCACATTAAACTCATACATTTTCAAACAGCTCTTAGATACAGTTGATTTAACATATTCAGTTGGATCAGGAGCATAAGCAATAAATGCAAAAGCACATTTTATTGAGCAACAGCAACTGTAGGAATGTGGGTAAGAGGGGGAGCCAATAGCTAGATGGAAATCAGATAACATTGTTCCTGTGATCAGGGCAAAGAAAACAAGCCAGGGCGCATGAGCATACTGGGTATTTGTCCCTCCCAGTTACCCTCCCCCTCCCACTGGTCTAGCCAATCACATCTCAGTTGCTAGGTATAGGGGGAAAGACTAACAGTTCTAGAAAAAGCCTTATGCAAAGCCTTTGTATAAAGAAAATAAAGAAAGCGCAGACAAGCACAAGCCTGGTTGGGGCCACTGGGCGGAGACTAAGCAGAAAGAGATGGTGGATGTTTTTTTTCTCTTGTACCACAGAGAGAAAGGGGAAATGAGCGAGAGCTGGGTGTGTTTTGGTTTCATTGGAACTTCATAACACAGGACATGGCCTTGTAAGAGTCACAATGTGTTCCCTGCAGCCAAGGCTATCACGTTGTATCTGTCCTCAGGCATCAACTGTTCTTCCACTGAAATCTTTGTATAAGATTAAGTCTTGTGGTTATGTACAACAAAAAGGATAAAGTGGTAAAGAGGCAGGCCGTATCAAATTAATAGGTGCACCCCAATGCACCAAACACACGTGAGTCTGTGTAGACTAAACACGAGAGGCCTCTTTGGCCCCCAAACTACCTCCCCCTTCAAATAGTCCAGGGATGGGCTCTGTCCATTAGTTCTGCTAAAGGAAGATGAAGTTACCAGCGTAGAAAACTCCCCACCCACCCCTACATTCCTGCAGGCTAAACTGCTATCCTTCACCTGCTCTGGTCCATCCATCCAGCCCCCCAGACAGTGTGTGTTGACACATAGAAAGCGTGCCAGTTCAACTTTACCATTCCCCTCTGAGGTTGCAAGGGTCCCACTTTTCTGGGCAATGTTTAGAGGATTTGCTCTGTGTTGTGACGACAGCAGGGGAGTTGAACAAGCATAACCCCCCAAACTCATGGGCCACAATATTTGCAACTGATAAGCAACAGGACGTTGACGTTAAACTGAGGGATATCTTTCCAAGTGCTGCCGATACTTCAGCGTGATAAGGGAAGGGAAAAGGCGGCCAGATTGGGACATTCAGGAAGCAATCCATGTAATTTCAGAGAAACTGCCCAGCACTGAACTAACTTAACCTCAAATCACAACATTTTCTCTTCCAATCAGTGAGCTGCCCTACAGCTATCACCACAGAGGATTGCCCAACAGGCGACCAGCCAGCTGGACTTGATAGAGGCATTGTTTTACAGCCTGAAAACACCCTGCATATCCACAACAAGGTCACAAACCACTGTATAGGGAAATATGACCAAGACCATATGACAGATTAATCTCTTCCATCTACTGTCTTTCTTTGTCTCATTTTATTGTCCATTTGCCCTTGTTGAAATGTGTTGCATTTTTATTTTTTATTGTAAAGCACTTTGGTTACATCTCTTGTATGAAAATTGCTCTATAAATAAAGTTTATTATTATTATTTATTCCTTTCTTTCAATAGTTATTTTCATATTGCTGGCATGCTTTCCTCTTCAATAGCACTGTCCCATTCCCATTTATAAAAGTGGTCTTAACTGTTTGGCGAACAAGACATAGAGCATAATATGCAGGTGGACTTACAGGAGTGAGGAGCTCAGGGGTGGAGATGGGTGAGCTGTCGCTGTTCAGCTTTATCCCACTGCCCAAGTCAAAGTCACAGATCTTGACCGGGGAAATCTGACAAAGGGATACAATGTTCAGAATCATTAAAATTCATCTATATTTTGACTGAATTCATATCATTTTGTATGGAATATCTATTTGTGGGGCCAGAGATTTCCATGGTCATTTATCATTACCAGGGCTCATGTCATCATTTTAGAGCACCTTATCACACTTAGTTATCAGATTAGTTGCCCTTTGAACTAATTGGGCTCAAACAGCTTTGTGGTAGACTCACCTTATCTGCACTCTTACAGAGGATGTTTTCAGGTTTCAGGTCTCTATGGGCCATTCCTAAAAAAGATAGGAAAGTCATCAGTCACTCTTTTTTGTTAGAAACATCTGGCCATCGTGCCAGAATCAGGTAAAATGTATTTTTTACATTTCATCAGTTTAGAAACCACAAGCAAGCAATGTTTTACCAGCACCAACGAATAGGGTTTTTTGTGTCCCTTGGTTAATTTAAACAAGAAATCAAGCGAATATGGTCTACAACTACGTTACTAAAACCAATTTCATGATTGTTGGGCAATTTTGGTGCTCATGAGGAGTAATAAAATTGCTCGCCATTTTGTCCGAGTGGTCTTACCCTTGTTATGCAGGAAATCTAGAGCGCTGGCAATGTCCTGCACGACAACACTGGCTTCCTGCTCACTGAAGTAACGTCTCCTGTGAATGTGTGCCAAGATCGACCCTAATAGGAGCAAACATGTGAGTAAATCAGCTCTATCTTACAGGTAAAAGGCACAGAATGAATGTTTTCCCCACACACAGACACAAATAACGGGCTACAGACAAGAGACTGCACATGCATTACAGGAATTTTTAAAAATAAACAAAGATCTGATGCAGGCATCCTGCAGCAGCTATAATTCACCTACCTCCTCTAAGCTTCTCAAACACCAGGTAGAATTTGTCTTCCTCTTCAAAGAACTCCACCAGCTCCAGGATGTTACTACAGAAAAGAAAAAAAACATTATATGAGCCAATGTCAGAGTCATCTAGTGAACATTTACGGTGCATTTTCTACACTATTGAGTAAGAGGACTATAAGATTCTACACTATATAGTAAGAGGACTATAAGATTCATGACAAAAAGGGTCAGTCAGTCTGTAGTACTGTCTCCATACATTCATCAGGTGGCATTACTCTAGTTTGTCATGACAAAAAGGACATTACCTGTGGCCCTGGCACTGATAGAGCATCTCAACCTCACGGAAGACACGGCTGCGGCTGTGACCCGGTCTTTTCTCAATGATCTGTAACAGAACATTATAGTTCAGCCACATTATCTAAAAACAACCCACTGAACAAATAAGTCTCGACATATAGGTCTTCCACAGCAGTAGGACAATTTTGAAAAATGCTTAAGAAAAACAGAGCCCAACTGTGAAAATTAACGTTTGGTTGAAGGACATCACCTTCTTGTGCGTCACAAAACCCCACCCGTGTTGTTTACTGTATAGCACAGATTATATACTCCATATAGAGAACTGGTTTCCTTCCAGACCATACCAGCATTCTACTGCTTTCCTACCTTTATCCCACCCTGTGACACAGTTGTAAAGATAGTTTAACCTATTATCAATGCTGCCTGCCAAAGCAGAGACAACTGAATGAGTATGTAACAAGTCATGCCACCTCTATATTTAGCACTTATTGTGTGACCCATATTTAAATCTTAAGCACTCTTAAAGAGTCATGTGTGTTCTTTGAAACATCCAATGGGCTTATCCAAAACTGTTTACGATAAACACAAAAAGCTCGCTAAATATAACTTTGTGCTGCCTGGAACTAAACCACCGAGGGGCCACCAGCTGCACGATGCTCTGCCAAGAGAGACAGAAAGATAGACTGCTGACACCAAAGCAAAAGGCCTGAATTTTCCAGCCCTGGTTGGTTATTGTCTGCTTGGGAGGCTGTGCATGTTTCTCTTCCTGGTAGCTGGATTACAGCTGCTATTGAAGCCCAGTGGGGCCAGAGTTGCAGTGTGTGTCTAGGATTAATAGACAGACAAGAGGCCTATGAGCAGTCCAAAGCCTCTGCGCTGTTCCAGTCTGAGTCAGCAGCACAAACAGCCCCCAATCAGCTCACTTTCTCCCCATCACTACACAAGCCTCCCAACCCTGGTAATGACGTGCAGATAAAGAAACAGCAAAACATATCTGACAAATGCATTATCAACATGATAAGTGGGTGGACAGTTATTGGAGAAGTACTAGATTTATGGTTGGTTATCCAAATCACAGATCAGAATCACAACCTGCAAAACAAGGCCCCACTAAGTCAATGTTCAATCATCAACCCAGGATTGGGAAATAATACCTTTAAGGAGAATGATTTATTGGAGAACCAGAGTTTCAGATAGACATGCAACAGACATGCAACACACAGCCATCTACTCCCCTTTGGTGCAGAGGCTTTTGTTGCAATTGCAACACAAGGAGCCCACACATGCAACTCGCCCCAGTCTGGAAGGGGAGGGGAGAGACAGGACATCTGGCAGGAGCCCCCTCCGACTCCTAAATGACCTCCAATAACTACCGACCCCCGTGCCTCCCCCATAACTGCAAAGTCCCATGGGATCTACCAAACCATCCCGGGGTAAACCACGCTAACAGATCATGGTCACGATGACAGAATTTGTGCTCCGATTCCTCTGAAGTGGTATGATATGGACACCTGCTCTTTGGGGAGCCAGCCTTGAACCATCTACATCTCATTTCAAACTTTAACAGAATTAATTAGAAGTTCAAAAAAATAGATTGTTTATGTTTATGTCCAGTGTCCAGTGTCCCAATGGGATTAGTGGGTAAGTGGCCAAGAACAATAACAAAAACAAGCCCCAGTTCAACATTTCAGCAAAGAAAAATCTTTCACAATGTTTTGTTCCTAAAAATGAGGAAATGAGCATTATATAGAAAAAGCAAAAAAAAGGGGAAGCCCCTAGGAGTCAAGACATGTATTCACAAGTCCACACCCCATTTGGATGAGAAATAAAAAAAAATGTACTGAGCGAGAAGGAGAACAAAGCAGTATAAACACCCTGGGTCACAACCCTCACCCGGCGCCCCTCCTTCCTCTCTGTGGGTTTTGTTTTGGCACGGTTACTAGTACATTATGTTCTCACAACTAGCGTCCTCTGTAGGCAATAGGAGTAAAGAAAAGGGGTGGGTATATCCCTCCCAGCTCTCTGATAGGCTGGCCATCTGTAAAAACAGTCAGGGGAAGTGTCTTACAGCAGCTAGTGTTGCACACTCAAAAGAAAAAAAACGAGTGCAGCAGTAGCACAACACAGATTAGAGCCTGCAGACATCTATTATAGAAAGCTGGACTAAGAAACAAAAAGGACAAGTATCCTGCCCCGGTTCAGAACTTCCCTTAGCGTGATTTCTAAAGAATGACCAGAGAAAAGAAGGAAACATGGACACAATGACGCACATCCCGTAGCAGAGTTTTCTTACATTTAGCTCTTTAACCGCATGTAATGGCACAGGGCCCCTTTGTGTGCAAAGGCATTTCATTACTCAAATTGTATCTTAAAGTAAATGACAAAGTTATCAAGCGCAGTCCTAGAAATGTAACGTCTCCATATTGATCACTACCCATGGTGCCCCACACAGACAACAGGCAAGTGTTATGTGGCAACGACGACATTCACAGACCCGTGAGACAGAAGCACTGACGCGCAGGAATCAAGACGCCATGCATTATGGTCATGTTTTCAAATACATTACAGTCATCCATTAAGTGTGTGAGAATGTCTGCTTTCTTACTTTGACGGCATACTCTTTGTTTGTGATGAGGTTGAAGCATGTTTGCACCCTGGCATAAGCGCCCTCTCCTAGTACCTCTTCGTGCAGTCTGTAGACATCTGTAATACAGAGTTTCACATGTTAGGAAAATACTCCAGTTTATTGAGGAGCAGAATCTCTCTAAATGCACCATTCAATGTTTTATGAAGAGTTTTTATAAAGGCAACGTAATGATACTGGAAATAAAAGCTTTTACCCTCAAATCGTCCAGAAAAACTGTCAGTTGCCCGGCAACGCTTTTTCTTCTTGTTTCTCTTCTTGGCATCGGGGATGTCGATAGGCTGGCTGGAAGGCATGTCTGTCAAAATAGGAGTGCCTACATTATCATGTGCTAGCGAGGAAACAACCCAAACAAACTCAAATAAAGCACTACAAGAGAAAACAAAATATAAGGGTAATCAGAGTAGTGTAGTTGAGAGTAAACAACAAATACATTTATGCCAAATTGGAGAAAGCAGCCTCAATGAATGAACTAGGTAACTCTTGATGCAACCAAAGCATTATGGATTACATTGACAGAACTCACGGATAATGAAGTTACAGTTTTCATAAGCTAAAATACTCACCATGTCTTGGGGAGGAATCAAAATTAAATGACGAATCAAGAAGATGGGATCCATTTTTAGTGAAGTCATCAGATTCAAAGGGATTTTTGCCCTAGGGAATAATAATAACACATGCTTGTTAAGGTATGCAATCTAATCAATGAGGCATTTAGGTGAAAGGATCAATTGCTAGTCATAACTGATAAGAGCCTTTGTTATCTCCCATCCTGAAACCATAAACTAAACTCAAAACAGGAAAACAACCATATTTGATGCACAGTCAGCAACCAAGTAATCCAAAGACCTACAGCAATCTATCCTAATAACACAAACATGAGTCTTGCGAAATGCAACAGTCACATTTCCTTTCCTCAACTCTTAGCTGCCACCCACTCCAGTCACACTTTTCATTACTGGACATGCACGTGTGAACATGCCACACAGCATATTTGTGGGACGTGGGAAGAGCCAACAGATGTGTTTATATATAGCGAGGTGAAGTCCCCCTCATACATGCTGACAAATGTTGCTCTGATTATAGAGACTGAGCTCTGCATTTCCCCCTGAACAAACCTCACACTCACCTTGAAGGAGCGGTGGAATCCAGTGATCTCGGTGATCTTATTTTGCACCATTTTTGCTTCGATTTGGGATGATTTGCTTTGGTGGATGTGCGGCGGCTGGCAGTGTGTTTTTTGGGGGATATATCAATTCGCCCTCACTCCGAAACAGAGAGTCGCAAGTGATCACACACACTGCGCTGGCTGGTCAGCTTTGCTGCGGCGCTTTTTAAACGGGAGCCCTGTGGAGACAATACACAAAACACACCGCAGCGTTACAACACACATCAACACAACTAAAGGAGGCTTTTAAGCTAATTAACCTTACTATAGCAGAACAACGTTAGCTAACGTCAACAGCTAACGTTAACTAACATGCTACCCATGTTTAGCAACGTAAATATACTCATTAAAACACTAGTTTGGTGTGAGATAAACAAATTAACAGTTTAACAGAGACGGTAGCGGCCGTTTGAACAGGGAGGCTAACGGTCGTTTAGCCAGCTAACCTTAACATGCAACCGCGTCACAACAGCTGTCAAATCGAGAGCACTGCTCGACCGTTAATGACCGTTAATGACAGATACAATTTGCAAAACGTTAGCGACCGTTAAACACTGTAACGTAAAAATGGATGCTTTTAAGCTAATAAACCTGATTATAGCAGAATAACGCAACAACTAACGTACGGTTACAGCGCTACCCATGTTAGCAACGTAAATATACTCATTAAAATGCTATAGTTTGGTGTAAGAAACAAATAATGTCCCACGCTTTTTTTAGTTGGTAGCGGCCGTTTAAACAGGGAGGCTAACAGTCGTTTAGCCAGCTAACCTTAACATGGACAACAACTGTCAAGTCGAGAGCACTGGTCCACCGTTAATGACCGTTATATGACCGATGCAACTTCAACGTCACACAACAACGGTTAGTGACCGTTAACACTGTAACGCCACCGTAGTGTTGCGAGAACAACGGCTAACCGACATTTGAAAGTCGTCAAAACAACATGAATAACTGCCACCACAATTTATCAGTATAAATGGAGGTTTTTAAGCTCATAAACCTGACCATAGCAGAATAACGCAACAGCTAACGTTAATTAACATGCTACCCGTGTTTAGCAACGTAAATATACTAATGCAAATGCTATAGTTTGGTGTAAGATAAACAAATAATGTCAGAAAGCAACGCTGTTTTCAGACGTTAGCGGCCGTTTAAACAGGGAGGCTAACGGTCGTTTAGCATGCTGTAACCTTAACATGCACAACAACTGTCAAGTCGACCGTTATAACCGTTAAGACCGATGCAACTTCAACGTCAAGCCAACAAAAGGTTAGCGACCGCTAACACTGGTAACGTCACCGTTAGTGTAGCGAGAACAACGGCTAACCGTTACATTTGAAAGTCGTTAAAACAACATGAATAACTGCTTTAAAAAGCTACTCACCCCGTTGTTAATTTTACAGCTCCAGTGTTAGCGTCGTTTGTTTGACCTACTGCTTCAAACAGCCGCAGAGGACGGTCGAGAGGGGGGGAGGGGATCGCCTGATGGTGAGTGCGTTGGAAGGAAGGTGGCGAAAAAGGGAGCAGGAGGAGCTTTTATAACCTCCCTGCTGACTCCTCCTTGTCTCCTCCCTCCTCAGCTCAGCACTGCGTCAACAGGACTGGATGCGTCACGTGCTTTGTAGAAACGGATATGGGCGGGCTGGGTTCCATTTCGTCTCGCTGCGACTACTTTACCACTTCTGGAGGTAAAGAAGCGTAAATAGCTGTGGTGCAGAAGACATAGAATGAGAAATAGCTTAACGACGTACGTGATTTAAATAGTGTAATGTCAACTTAGGTGAAAATCTGAACATATTTTCGGAAAACATCAAAATAAAAGTGGTAACACACATGAAATGGTACGCAGCCAGTGGGCTCTTGTTTTGTTCTAGAGGCCCCACCACCATAGAGGATGTATGGAGGAGCCAAACAGAGAGTACGTGCACATCAGCACAGTCAGCAGCATGAAGAAAGAGGTCTCAATGGAGGTGACACATGTAGACAGACTAGATCCACCAGTTTACAATTACATTTACACTTTCTGCTGCTTGTGTGTGAGCCATCAAACTGTACAACACCTAGGAGGACGGCCTGCAGGACAGATAATAATGCACTAACTCACTTTTAACAGTCTCTTCTGCACTATATTCATTTTTTTTAATAGTCATGTATCTCAGCTGTTACCCTGCACTATATTCAGGTTTAACAGTTTTCTTCATCTCCTTGTATTTTTATATCTGGTATATTTTTTTGTACTTTGCACTACTAACTTTTTTACTGCCTTTTTACTAACATGTTTTGCACTATGGAACTGTGATGCTGGAAACTTGAATTTCCCTCGGGATTAATAAAGTTACTATCTATCTATCTATCTATCTATCTATGTTAAATATATAAAGCAGGCATACACCACCTCTCTCCCCTTTTCTGTGTCTCAGAAAAAATACATTTTTATAGTACCTTAAACTTAACTCTCACGCCAAGCGATGACTACTGTAGTCATGGCCAGATGGGTGTTCAAAGAAATCCCCATCTGAGTCACTACTGGGGCAGTGGCATGACTGCAGCTGTTGAGGCATTTTTAGTATCACACACACAAACACAGTCAAACACTCTCTCATGCAATCTGGAGAAAGTTTCAGGCATTGAAAAAAGTAAAAGTGTTGCACTCAAAATTTTACTGAAGAGGAAGTAGGGCTGTGTATTGGCAAGAATTTTGTGATACCATACGTATCGTGATACAGGGGTAACGATCCAATAGATTGCAATATTTTGCAATACTGTAAGCAACGCGATATATTGCGATTTTTTAAATCTAATTTTAGGAAAACTGTCACAGTATAAAGAACACACCTACGTATGCATAAAATCTGAGTTTAAAAAAAGTTAACTTTTTAATGCAATTTACATTTATCACATCCAACATCATAGCACTACTTTGAGAGGGCTTATACACTGAGGGCACTTGTCTTCGCAAATTAAATAAAGTATTGACTAAGTACATTTTAGCATGTATTAATTAAAAATCAATACAGTGTTTTTGAGAATCGATACAGTATCACAAAATAAAATACCGCCATACTTGATATTTTCTTACACCCCTGAGAGGAAGTATGAGCATCAAAATGTACCAGTATCAAAAGTAAAAGTACTCATAATGGCAGAATGATTCCTGACAGTTACTACATTTTAATACTGGATTATAGTTGATTACTGTCTATGCAGCATTTTTGTTGTGGCTGCTTGAAGCAAAGCTATTTTTACTATTTCATGTACTGTTGGGTAGTTTGATGATACATACAGTATATAAAAAAAACCATCATATTTTATAAGATTATCATCTGTTTTGTATGTTAAACCTACAAAGATCTACAAAGTAACCAGTACCTACAGCTGTCACATAAAATGTAGTTGAGTAAAAAGTACAATATTTCCCTCCGAAAAGAGTGGAAGTAGCATAACATGGAAGTATCTCAAAACTGTACTTAAAGGGACGGTGTGTAGGATTTGGCGGAATCTAGTGGTGTGGTTGCAGATTGCAACCAACTGAGTACCCTTCCGCTCACTCCTCCCTTTTCAAGACTGCAGTCACACTTCAATTTAGAAAAAAATACATTTAGAGACATCTATACAAATGAAATATTGGTATATCAATACAACACACTGCTAGTTAGGGTTGGTGTTTAATGACTGGTTAGATTTTGGATCTGGTTTCCGGCTTCACCAAACTCCGATCAAACTTCACTTTATTAGCAAAGAGCAATGTAGAAAATATTCGGTAAGTTTACATGCACTTAATGCACACAGTTGGCTTTCTCCAGTATTTGGCGACATCTAGTGTTGTGGTTGCAGATTGCAACCAACTCCGCTCACTCCTCCCCTTCCAAGACTGCGGTAGCGTGAGCTGGAGAGTGCAAAACCATGGTAAGGCCGTTCACCTCACTCAGAGGCCATCCTTACCATAATAACACTACTTTAAGAGCAACAGAAGTTTGCACAGTTTTGCACTCTGTGGCTCACGTTACCGCAGTTTCACAAGCGTGTCGGAGAATTACAGTAGCCTTCAGGCAACGTAAAAAGGTGAGAGGCTCTCTCTAGAGCCAGTGTTTGCTTTGTCCATTTTAGGCTACTGTAGAAACATGGCGGAGCAACATGGCGGACTCTGTGAAGAGGACCCGCTCCATATGTAGATATGAAGGGCTCATTCTAAGCTAATGAAAACACAACGATTCTTAGTTTTCACTAATGAAAACATAGTTATGAACATTATATTCCATTTCTGCTAATAAATCCCCTGAAATGTTACACACTGTTCCTTTAAATACAGTATTTGAGTAAATGCACTTAGCAACTTTCCACCGCTGGATACAACTAGAAAACAATCTCCAGTTTTTAGATTGTTATCAGACTAACTTAGATAGATTGAAAGTCTTATTGCTAAAATTAACTTTTGAGACAGCTACTTAAATTACATAAATGAGGAAATGTACTCCAAATGATTCAAACAATGCACAGTAATTATTTGATTATTAATAGACGGGGAAGGACACACACACCTTTTTTGATGTGTGACATGGTGGCACGTTTTGGAGCCACGAGGACGCCGTTCAGGCGAGGTTGGAGGCGCTGTCTCACGGTTGTGATAATTCTGATTATGTAGAAACGTGCGCTCCCTTAAGCCATCGACTAATTGTGAAATGCCAAAGAAATCTTGCCACAGACATGACAAGTCCATACAGATTTAAACAATATTTTGACAGAGGCACGGTAGAGGGATTGCAAACACCTTTAACTCATATTAATATTATTCTTTTACATGAATCCCCTTAATCAAGTACAGATATTGATAATAGAAAACAAGGACATGCCAGGAAGAGTAATTTATTGCACCATGTGCTTTATTGTCAACTTTGTTATTTATCACAGCATATAATCCCTAGTCCACAGACCTGCTCTGTGTGGCATTAATGTTTATCAAAGGTGTTCAAGTTAAAACCATGTACGGGTTGTTTTCAGGACTCGGCTGTCTTGTGACTGGAGCCTTTCTGCCTCTCCTCCTCCTTTTACCTTCTACCCCTAAAACATAAGCCCAGTGGTAGCAAACATTACGCAAGCTGTTGGCTGACTAGCCCTGGCTAGGAGCACATGGCGTAGTTGCAGGATTAGTGGGAAAACAAGATCGCACGTCGAAGTGCAGGGGGTGGGTCTGTGTGTCACTACAGGTCAAACAGAAAAGGGAGCTATCATAAATAACTTCAGGTGGTAACTAACTCCTTTCTGATGTGCTCGTTAGGAGATACTCTGGAGGGGGCTCTCTGTTTTCAGGCAGAGGTTATTCCAGGGTGAAATATGATACAGGCGTGTCTCTGTTGTTGTTCATGAGGTCACATGATTATTCTTCTACGATATCCTGATGCCGTATGGTGATAAAGCTGCAGATATCTTTGTTCAACCAAAGTATTGTGTTGTGGTCGTCTGTCTCAGTGGATGTGTGCATGTGCATCATTTCCACAGGGTTTAATAAATAACATTCTCATATGGTCACTTTTTAAAAACTGCCCTGCAAGTGTTTCAACATGCAAACCTCCGTGGTAAAACATTGTTTTACTCAACTCTACAGCTTAGGTCCCAAATGTTCCTGAGATACCAAATCATCAACGAGACAAGTACAGTACAATATTTCCATTTTATGCAGCGCTGCAGCCATAACAAATATAGAGTCTTGCGTCTTACTCTGTGTAAACATCATGAAACTTTAATGGAGAGCTACAGCATATGCTGTATGTGTGATACTGTCAGGAACCTTGAGGCTACTCAGTAAGTATAAAACGTTATGTTTAAGGTGTTGTAATAACCCCTAAACGCTGCTATCCTCATATAAATAGTCAAAGCTTACAGCTATATGACCATGTCATGATAAAAATCTATACACTAAAATGCTTTGTTAATGGCTAGAAGTTGTTTTGATTGATGTGTTGCACTGAACTTCAGTCTGAACCAATGGGATTTGGGTAAAAACATTCCTGTATATCTGTTGTAAACAGTATAGTACTGCATGCTACATATTTCTGTGCATGTGAAGAAGTATGTTGTCTTAACTGCGAATGTATTCATGAAATGCACACATGTCTGGCACGTCCAACTAAAACTGTCAGAGGCCAAGAGGATAAGATATGTGGTAAAAGCAGCCAGCCGTCTTACACGGTTAGAATACGTTGCACACTTTCCTCCAATAGGGAGGTTGCGGTGCCCCAGGGTGCTGATCCTAGCCTTTCTAAGAAACTTTCCCAGAGCAAACTTCCGAGAAGCAAGTAACCTCCGGTCTGGAAAGCAGTCAAACATAACCTCTAGTAAAAACGTGTATGTACGTGTTAAGTATTACAGTAGAAAGACGACATACTGGAGCACTGAAATTAATCAAATTTTCAGCTAAACTCCTCTCGAACACAGAAAGAGTTACCAAGGATTTTTGCAACAGTCTTTGTTTTGTTCCAGTTGTGCTCTGGAAAACCACTTGTTTTCTCTTTCTTTGCACCGTGCTCTTGTTACATAACCAAACAAAACAGCATTGAAATTAATCATGTTTTTAAATTCCTAGAATCTCCTTTCAGATTGGGCAGACAGCTGATATGTTTAATCATTTCTATGGACTTTTCAGGCTGGGCTGTATAGTGTTTGTGTCACTATTTAATTTCTGAACACAAAGTTTTAGTGTTTGCATGTAATACTTCTTCAGGTGTGCTCCTTTTCTTAAACTAAAGTTACACACTAGTGATGGAAATGGGAAAGTATGTAAAATGATCTTTATATAAAGATTGAGATCGCCTACATTATGTTACACTTTATTTTATTCTCTTATAGAGGAGCATTGTAACAGTTACGGATGCAGTTAACAATTCTTTTCAGTGTTTATTAATCTGCTGATTATTTTCTTAATATGACTGATTGGCCTGTTAAACCTCAGACAATAGGTGACGCCTTCATAGCTTGTTTTGTCCATGACACATTTTCAATTTAGCACCATGTAAGACAAAGAAAAGCAGCAAATTAATGGAGTGCTGGCACAAGCAAATGTTTGGTGTTTCTGCATGAAAAAGATTTTTTTTTGCCTTTTTATTGAAAGTGATAGAGATAGTAATGAAAGGGGGGAGAGAGAGGGGATGACATGCAGCAAAGGGTCACAGGTCTGATCCGAACCCCTGGCCGCTGCGGTAAGGACTGAGCCGTGGTACATGGGGCACCTGCTCTACCAGGTGGGCGCCCCATGACATGTTTTAATGATTAACAGTCAAAGGAGAGCATGGGCTTAGGTTGGAACATGAGTTAAAGGTACAGTGCGTGGGATTTGGCAGCATCTAGTAGTGTGGTTTCATATTGCAACCAACTGAGTACCCCTCCGCTCACTCCTCCCTTTCCAAGACTGCAGTAAGGTGAGCCGCTGAGTGCAAAACTGTGGTAACGCCATTCGCCTCT
>CAKALG010025891.1:0-12286 GCA_916700815.1 Helicolenus hilgendorfi | reverse complement strand
TATGAAAGTAGAAAACCTGAGGAATCCATAATCCTAAGGAGTCATGCGAGTCGGGAAGGAGACTAAGTATGATGCTGCAAACCTAGGCTTAATTTTGACGAGGAAAAACTGGCATGGCCATTTTCAAAGGGGTTTCTTGACCACTCTTTTTTGTTGTTTTTACCTTATTCACCTGTAGTGTCTTTCAACGTGTGTGCTATTTTACAATTAAAGCAGTTTTCTGAAAATTTGTTTTTTTCTCAGACTCTGAGCCAGAAATCTCCAGTGCAGTAGCACCAAATTAGCACATATTTAATATTACATTACATAGTTGCATATTTTAACAGACATTTTCAGAAAACTTGTAATGCAAAACATAACAGTCTTGATTAGGGCTGTCAAAATTAACACAATAATAACACATTAACACAAATTAATTTTAACGGCACTAATTTCTTTAACGCATTAACGCAACTTGCGATTTTTTAGGTTGTAGCGGGCTCAGTTTTAAAGCTAGAATGAAGATACCAGCATCTTATGAAACTAAAAAAACAAAAGAATCCATTGGCACCAACCATGTCATACTTGAAGGAGGCTAAATATTGTTGCCAAACGTATGTTAAATTCTGGAAAAGAAAAACTGTCACAGCCATTTTCAAAGGGGTCCCTTGACCTCTGACCTCAAGATATGTGAATGAAAATAGGTGCTATGGGTACCCATGAGTCTCCCCTTTTATGATAATCGCATGCGGTTTTGGGGCAAGTCATAGTCAAGCAGCACACTGACATTAAATACTAAATGCAGTACCTGTGAGGGTTTCTGGACAATATCTGTCATTGTTTTGTGTTGTTAATTGATTTCCAATAATAAATATATACATACATTTGCATGAAGCAGCATATTTGCCCACTCCCATGGTGATTAGTATTAAATACTTGACAAATCTCCCTTTAAGGTACATTTTAACTATGGACAATCATGCCGTTAATCCTGATTAAATATTTATAATATTTTAATGACAATTGACAGCACTAATTTCAGTTGTTCTCTATTGTGATGTTTATTTAAATTATGAACTAGTCCAGAGTAACGATCAGCACTAAAATCCTGTATAGAACACACGCTTCACAAGATGTGCAAAACATTTGTGCCGATATCCTGTTTCCTTAATTTCTTGGTTCCAGGATGCAGAGCAGGAATGAGGTTTAGAAATCCGGTCAGTACGGAGATGTTAACATTTAAGTGAACCCCTGGGAGATAATAGCGCTGCCCATTCTCTGTCAGCAGCAGTATTACTCATGAAGAGACCTACATGCCACTTCTATTCCTAGGACACCAGAGGTCAAAGTAGTCCTCCTTTTATCATTTTCTTTCCTTTTTTTTTTTTTTACTTACTGTCAAATGATTAGTACATAGTGTCTCAGCCCACTTATTACACTGCCAGCCGGAGGGATACGCTCCAATAATTCCTCAGTAGGAAATGGGTGAATCTTGTGCATTCTAACCACCTCTGCTTTTCTTGTTAGTGTGCCTTTCTGCGCTCAAAAAAGGACACGCTAATTTGGAAATATGAGCTGAGTGCACCCACTTTGGGATTTTGCTTCAAGGCAATTGAAAGCCTAAAAGTGGATCCGCGCCCTTAGGTTGTTCATTTGATTGACACAATGCAGCGACACACAAAGTGTACTCTTTCAACAAAAATGAAATTCCATCCATGTTTGCGAGTTTCAGAATATAGTTTTAGGGGACATAAGCAGCGGAAGAAAGCACTTCTGTTAAACAGAGTCAATAACTTGCACAACTGCTATGGCACCTAAGGGTAATATCACACCACCTGAAAAAAACATAAGTGGATGTTTATTGAATAGCTGTCATAGCTCCTATTTCTATTGAAAGTATAATGGAAAGCGCATTAAAAAACACCCCATCAAAATGGCCCATAGATACGGACCTGTCTAAATCTGCCTGCCTGTTACTAATCAGGCAGCCCGGTCGCACAGAAAGGCGTATGAATGACACGATAATGTGCAAAGCAAAAGCGTGCCATAAGGTTTTCGCGCTCGTGTCATTTGTACGCCATTTAGTCTGTACTGACTGCAATGTAAATGCATCCAATATAAATGTAAATATGTAATATATATATACATTAAATACATATATGTAAATATGTTACGCTCAGACCTAGTGACGTAGAATATAAAGTGAGAAAGACATTGGGCTCATGGCGGGTGGGAAGAGAGGTGGACGGGTCCAACAAACACAGGACTTTAAACCAGGAGACCGGTGTTCGAGGTCGGTGTTTTGTTTTGTAAGTTACGTTAGTGACGGGTTTTTTTTGTTACATTTGTGACGTGTTTTCCGTACTTATGTAACATTGTTCCCGTACGTATTTTACTTAGTTTACATACTTATTTTAAGGCCAACCATGCAACGTATTCTCATACTACGGTTTGTATGGTATCATAAGAAAACGTTATTCCTCCTTTTTTGTTCGTTTCCCTACGAATGTCCAGCGACACGTGTCAACTTCCAATAGTTACATGCATACAGTCAATAAACTTCCATCTTCACAGGAAACAACTTCCTTGGGTGTGAGGCAACAAAACTACTTAGTTAGGTTTAGGAAAAGATCGTGGTTCGGGTTAAATTAACTCCGGAAGTGGCGTCACTTAAGTACCTATGTTACATAACAAATTAATCAACATTGACTTCTTCACACGGCACATGAACACCGGATACCAGGGCGAAAGTCCGGTAATTTTTTGACCCACCCATCCACCCAGACCTCCTCCCTATGTGGCGTTCGCCGCTCTTTATATTTCCTGGTTCACAGTTACGTGAATTACACACAAATTGATTTTGTGACATATACACAAATTACAGTACAGAACTTTTAGTTATAGTTACAACCAGTGTATGAGACCAGCCTGGCGTTTTTCCTAAACCTAACTAAGTGGTTTTGTTGCCTAAACTTAAGTTGCCTCAGCGAGCCAAAACATGACACTGACACACAATCCTCTGGTGGACAGACGGGTCTATTACACAGTTTGGCGTGATATCAGGTTGAACTTTGTTTTTAACGAATTTGACTTTGAAAGGTTTGACTGAAAATATTAAAAATCTGAATGTCATCCACACAACAGCATCCACTCCGCAGGAAGCGGATCTCTCGAGGGAGCTGATTAGGTGAAAGTTGAGAGAAGTGTTCCTCACCTGGTTCCCGGTTTGTGGAAACACTTACACTGGCCATAATGAATAGAGCTGGACAGGATATTTGAATGTCATCTCAACCCTCCTGAGACACGTCCAATTTGGCACTGTGTAATAATAATGTCAGGGAAGAGCCGTGAACTTGGGGTGTGTTATCACAAGGAAGACAGCGCGGGGTTATTATACACCTCTGGGGCAAAAAGAAAAGAATGAGTGAGAAGACTGAAGCCTGTCTTTACTGCCGAGAAAGTCATGTCAAATACAGGAAATAGTCGAAACTCATTGTCTTCAACTTTACCTGCTTAGTCGAGCTTTAAATGAATATATGGACGCTGATTTTAGAATTCTGAAAACCTCCGATTTACATAATTTTCCGGCCGTTTGTGCACCTCCGTGGCGTCTTATTTGGCTCTGCTCCTCTGACAGGCGGGGGCTCATTGGCAGCCAGGCTGTCTATTGTCAAAGATATCATTATGAATCCTCTTTTGAGCCCTGACAAGTCCTCCATTATGGAATCCAGCCCCCTGCTGCTGGGAAGAATGTGGCCCTGTCACCTGAGGGCAATCTCCCAGCCGGTCGACTTTTTAGTCCGTGTCACAGTGCAGCATTGACCTGTTAATGGCTTTTCTACTCGTATACAGAATGTGGGAAGGCCTGTTAACAATATGACAACTTCATGGCCTGAACTTTCTTTCTTTTTTTGTATTATATTACACAATTATATGTGTCTGCTTCCTGATTCTGAGCCTGAGGATTATGTTGAGTTTAAAAATAAACCACTGTAAGTAGTAAGGACGTGTTATTGGGGAATAAATGTATTAAATCTGTTAAAGAATGGCAGAAACGGGACTCGGGGTGCGATATGGATGAAGCTGTTCGTGGATGAAGTTATTTCATACTTTCACAAGCTAAAAAAAAAAAGTCCAGCATGTGGCTGCCCGAGTCTCTTACTGCACATTTCTCACCCATGCTGGATGGCAGGTCGGGGCAGCATGATGTATAGCCTCACTGTCTCAAGAAAAGCCCGGCAAGGACCACAAGAGTGTTATTGCACTAGAATCCTAGAACAGGGAAGAGTGAAAAAAATATATTTTATTTGCTGTGAATGCATACAATATTTGTCATATCTAGCTGGTAGTTGTTCAATGTGTTCATACGGTTTGATCAAGGTGTATATATTATGCTCCGGATATTGCTAAAGTAGTATCTATCTAGAGATCTCAGATTAGGGTAAATCTCAAACCTTGATATTGCAACCCTCAATTGCATGGCTAGGTGTACATGAAACATGATTTTTTTTCCCCAAATTGGGTAGCTCATATGTTGTCACCTTGCACTTTAACAAAGGTCCTAATCATAGTGAAACTGGATTTGCAGTATATTGCTTGTTAAATATAATGTTAAATAAATGTTTAATATTTATATAAGTGACATTTTTGAGCCAGAGAGTCTGTTTTATTTATAGTTTTGGTTGTGTGGCTTTATTTTATTTATGTTTTATTTACTGTATTTAGAATATTTTAATGTCTTATTCACATTTCAATGTCTGAAAATTATTAATTGCTTCATAGCACTTTGAAAGGGTGTACTTGCAGTATTATACTTTTATATTATATGAGAAAATCAGATGTAGTATTTGTTCTCAATAGCCCAGTTCTTAGTGACTGGAAATGTTACATGATTACTACTGGTAAACGTATAGTAGTTAAACAAGTAGGATACTTCATGTGGCATCGCTACTCCCCAACACTGTCCAGCAGACACAGAGCAACCTTAGCAAGAGTCGCGTCTTTTAGGATCCAACAAAAGTAGGTCCAATATTCACTGAGAAAAAAATATTCAACCTTTTGGCTGTCAAATTCTCCACTAAGTTCACCAGCGAGTCATTAGCTTTGTCTGTGTGGCTTTTGGTGTTGGGAAAGAGGTGTACGGGTGGTTTATCAGAACTTTTTTGCCTGCTGCAGCTGCTGAAAACAAGGTTGATGAGAGCAGAGTTGTGGGCTTGAAAAAAATGTCTCCATAGAGCTGAGGGAAACTGCATTGTTGGGTGGTAATTCTTTGTGAGATATTCTGTTTACATTACACATAGTCATAGTCTTTAAATTCTCCATTGCCACTTATGTTCAGCGTGATCAGAGGCAAAGCCACAGCTGATGTTCAGCAGGGAGGAAAACAATACTGCTTACATGGTAAAACAAAAAGTTGAACTGGAGCAACTAAAGCAAATAATGCATGAACTGTCGATGATGCAGAGAGCCACTGCCTCCGAGATATGCCTTTCCATCGGATCCACCTCACAGACCATGCTGCTTCCTGTCAACTTATTCAATATAAGATAAGAGCCTATCTCCACACAGCAGATACACAGGTAATTTAGGCTACAAGGAAGCAAGTAGAAGAGATTTCTTGTCGGCTGGATCGCTGAGGTAGAAAATGTGGATTTGGTGTTTGTTTCTCTAGTGTCACAGGTTTTCAGTGTGGGCATATTGTTTGTGCACGTCTTTAAAAAAAAATCTAAACAGAGTTAGATTCAAAGCATCCATTAGCCGGGCTTACGCAGAGTAGACGCAGCGTGACCTTAAGATCCGCATTCACTCAGCGCTGACTCACTGCTTTTAGCAACAACAATAGGCTACAATAGTAAATGCAGGGTTCAATCTGACCCATTCAATGGCTTCACGTCAACCCTGGTTTCATTATACAAACTCCTTTTTTTTTGGTATTTCTATCATAGTATGTACGCTACAGTGATGTCACACGAATGTATAGTTATATTGCCATAAATACAAAAGAAAACCAAAAATGGAAGTTGAATCTCAGATATTTATTCGAGACAAGAACAAGAAATTTGCTCTGGGCCTTGGTGATCAGGGGAAAAAAATAAACATTATTGCCAACACAGATCAAAAACTATCTACATTACAAAAGCCAAATAAAATGTTAAGAGCAAAAGAATAATATAGAGAATAAATTAATAATTTTCTTAGTTCTGTTTATTTATTTAATATTTATTTTCCTGCCAATCTACAGCTCCACACTCCAGTCCAGCAGGTAGCAGTAATGCACCTCTCAACTGGTTTTGCCAACCACCAATAAACACTAAAGAAGAAGACTGACTCCATGCCTTATGGCACATTGATGTATTAATGGCATACATCTTCAACTTAGTTTGTTTCAGCTAACGGCTAATGACAACAACAACTCCTTTCAACAGGGATACATTGATAACTGATCACAGAACACATTCAATGTTGGATTTATTCGTTTTATAAAGTCTCTAAAGACACGGTTGTACCATGCTGGATTACAAAGCTTATTCTGAAAGGGACTAAATTACACGAGAGCCATTTCAAGTGAGTTTCCAGATGTATTCTAAAACAGTTATTACAGTAATTTGATGTCATATACGACATCGCCGACCGGTTTCAATTTGTCACCCATCTGCACCACGGCCTCATTACTGCTTCATACTAACATTACATGCAGTCCCTGGCCTGCTCCCTGCTTATCACACCAACAGTGTGTACAGTTGATACATTGCCTGTTTGGGGGGCAGAAATAAACAAACGATCCAGAATGATGCAAGCCGAGGCGAAAACTAGAGATTGTTGCGAGAGGGAACATGGCCTTTTGTATTGATTTTGTTATACTTTTCCTTTTGTTTCTGTCAGAGGAAAGCTAGCTGTGGAAGAGCACTTAGTCACAAAGTCACATCCACTCCTCTCCAATAAGATCTTCTACCACTGGTGGGACAACATGTTTCATGACTGATTATTTATAGATTAATGGCTGATTGATTAATTGATTGAATTATTCCACCACTTGGAAACAAGTGGTGTGTGTGTGTGTGTGTGTGTGTGTGTGTGTGTGTGTGTGTGTGTGTGTGTGTGTGTGTGTGTGTGTGTGTGTGTGTGTGTGTCTTTCTTCTTGAGGCAGTTCATAGGCACAAAGTCTGACTGTTATTCCTAGAATTGTAGGCAGATCTCAATGTCACAGAAATAGGTAATTTAGTACCCTAAAAACAAATGTTTATACAAGCTTTATTGTGTTAAAAGTATTAATTAATTGATGACAAAATAAATGGATTTTGTTTTTAATCTAATTTTATACACCAAGTTTGGTTTGAATTTATGCAACATGTTTCAACTTGAAATGAATGCAACTCAAAATTCTGATGACTATTTATTTGGCTTGATTGTATAGATTGTTCCAAGTGCACTGGTGTTTGCACGGCCCATGGGAACTATGGAAGAGTCTTCAGGTTCGTCCAAATCCTGCATATCTTTGTCATTTTATTCATGAACATTATGCAATTCTCCACCTTCCAGTGTTAATGCTAACTAACACAACTGTCAGTTGTGTTACAACTGTCAGTTGTGTTACAACTGTCAGTTGTGTTACATGTTAAGACAGATGCTGTTATTTGTCACACACTTTTAGAAATGCAGCCTCAAAAGATGACATCTGGGAAGAAGAGGAACGTTATACAGAAACAACATCTTCTCTTTGAGGTAGGATATTTTGAATTTAGTGGTCTCTTTAGCTTCGTTATGAACTTCTTGAAAAGTTGTGAAATTATAGGATAAGGTCTGTAGTAGATGTGGACATTCAGACATCATTCAGTGTGATTTACACTTTCCGAGAATATCATTATCTGTGATCCAGAACTTCAGAATACCTGAAGCTGACATTACAGCCCATTCAAGGAGCTCATTTGCCGTCTTTGTTGGTCCTCAGAGAAAGAGAGGTGGACCTGAAAAACAATACCGTCCAACTAAAACAGTCAAATGGCATGACTTTTATATTTAAATGATTGTGTGTCTGTAATGTGTTTTTTGGCATCTCTGTCCTCCAGAAAATACTGGAGGAGCAGCTGGAGAACCGCAGAGAGGCTCATCAGAAGCAGCTCAGCCGCCTCCGAGACGAGATCTAAGACAAGCAGAGGATGGACGAACTCAGAGGAAGAGGAAGCAACAGTAAAGCAATATGTCGTCTCGATACTTTGATCATTGTTTCAGTAAGTATAGTATGCCATAAGTAAGGGACAATGTACAGCGAGCCGGTCATTGTTGTAAAAGAATCCCTGACACGACGCAAAGCGGAGAGGTCTCTCATCGCCCTGAAAGGGATTCTTTCACAACAATGACCCGCTAGCTGTACATTATCCCGCTTATTACACGGCTACTTACTTAAGAAATCAATATTTTGACACAAAAACGGTCCGCCAGAGTCTGACATGAGAACTGTGCCCATAGCAACGATCTGCTATACATAGCAATGGTCTGTTATATAGAAATCACAGACCGTAGAACGCCGTGATTGACCAATCAGAATCAACACAGCCGTGTAATAAAAATGTTTGTCATAATAAAAATGTCATTAAAAAGTATCATAGTATGATATGCCATAGAAATGTATGTTACAAGTGTTGCAGGATTGTTAACTCTTCATGTCCTTGTCCTCTAACAGAGCCTAGCTGACAATTAACACGAAGAGGAGGACGGCGACCGCACATCACCTTCACGGCACAACTGAACAATGTAAGATGCTGTTTATTGTAAGCTGCTATGTTGGACTGAATGAATGAATACAATGAGTGGAGTACTGGATGACACTCTTATCTGTTCCTAGCTGCCCGTAGAGGAGCTTCATAAGGACCACTTACTAGAAACTGAAGAAGGCGATCTACAATGGACCACATGAAGCTGCAGTTAACAAAGACCGACTGCAACATCAGTTTAAGGTGAGTGGGTGCTCGAACAGTTTCATTTGAATTTTTTCAGTGGGAACAGATGCGTTTTCAGTCTGAATGTAGTCTTTATTTGCTAACTGCTGGGAAGTGGTGTTTTTACTGGGGAAATGTTTGTAGCGTATTGTCTCAGACATCTCCTCCATCTTGGAGATCAGCAAGGTGTAGAGGTTGGTCACCCTCAGGGTTGGTTATTTGTTTGGCAAGGTGTCCCTCCTATAATTGCAGCAATACATAGAGGGCACGTGCCATGATGTCACGACTTTCTGGGGTAGACGATTAGCCTAGGAACCAGGCTTTGAGCAAGCTGATGGTTGTCTCAATACTAACTGGCTCTATAGAAACAGCTCAAAACATGACCATGGTATGTTGTGATTATATCCCAGCGGAGGCGTTGATTGACCCGACGCGAAGCAGTATATCAGGGTCTGAAGTGAGCTATTTCTTTCATAAAATGGTCATCAAGTATGTCAATATTAAAGTTATAACACATTCCAATTTAAATAGTTATATCATTAATAAATAATAATGTTCACAATAAAATAGGCCCTCCTGTCTGCGCATACCAAGACGGTTGCTATGGGATGGTGGTTGCTACGAAACGTGCAACAGCAGCTAGCATATTTCTTTCTTCATCACAGGCTAGCGTTGTACTGATTTCATCATTTGGCTCTTTATTTACATTATTGTATGTTGCCATTCATTGTGCAACCACTGAGAAACTGTCCAGCGTCAGTAGGATGACTTTGATAACTGCTTGTACCAGGCTTGTTTTTTCTTGTTCGATGGAGGTGTGTTGCTTGGTGTGGCGAAGATGTTGGTCCGACCCCCAAGTTTTGGTTGCCAATAGCAGGAATCAGTCCTATAACCCAGAAATGAGTTAGAATTTTAGCACTTCCGGTTCCCTCGTCTGGAAGTCAATGGCTTTTTTGAATGGGTTTTTAGTTAGATGCCTGAAATAAGGTCTGTGGTTAACACAAGCTGGAGAGATTTTAACATTTTGTTCTATGACATAAAATACATCAATAAATACCCCACTCATGAAATTTGAAGCCTTTAATGTGTCTTTAAAAAAGGCGGTCGCTAAAAAGTGGCTAAATGAGACCACTAAACGCCATCACTCTGACTCGTCCACCGATACAGCCTCGTTGTTTATACTCACACACATGCAACCGTGGTGTAGTTCGTTTATAGCCTAACGTTAGCTATTTACACCTGGCAAATGCATTTACACTTCAAAAATCATAAAAGTGGTGTTCATTTGTGGAGGTTATCTTGCTGAACAAAACGTGTAAGTACGTTTGTTTGCCACAGAGCTTTTTTTCTGCAATAATCCAAAACCCAATGGAAAAATCCCATTGGCTTTTTGTCGATGGAACCCATGACGATGCTAGCTTCCTGGTCGGTCAACAAAAATATGTCATCACTCTATCCACTTACGGCAGTAATGTGTCTGGTGTCAAGACCCACATCAGATCGTTTCTGAATTGTGGTTCTGCGGAGGCAGTGGTTGGTGTGTTTCTACTGCGTTCCTGCTTGCTTGCATACAACAACTGAATATCTTCTTCACGTAGCACTGCATGTCGTTTAGCAGGTGGCTCAATCAACAATGACTCTAACATTTTTTTTCTCATACGCATAGTGATACTCAAAGTGTAAAGTTTAGCATCATTGCAGTGGCATGTAGTTATTATATCACGGCTATGATCCAATCAGATTGCTTGATTTGAGCTACTCATTTTATAAAGCCTTATGTTGCTGTCTCAGGGTCATCAGAAGGTCTGCAGGGCTACCATCAACCTCATATTCATAAGAGAGTATTGTAATTTTGTTTCAAAATGAGACAATGGTTTTTGAATAACCATTTGAAAGTGTATTGCTCAGTATAGGCGCACAATAAATTCACGTTTCATGGACAGAGTCTGGCCACTTTGCTTCAACATTAATGATGAGTTTGGGCTGCATCACATGATGTTTGCAGAGAAGATGGTAATTAGCTGCAGAACATTATCTTTTGAAAGCTTTTGAAGGACAATAGGCTGCTCTGGTTTACCTGCTCAGTAATGGTGGGGAAGCACTTCCTGTCCACATAGGCTTGTTCACTTAATGATGGAGGTCTGATAGGAACGAGAGTTCTGTTATGCGGCGCATCTTAAATGGAAATCCTGACTAATAAATGCCTAAAGTCTCAAGACTACATATTTAATCATTCTGTGGGCGTGCGGGGGGGGGGTAGGTCTGTGCCCTGGAGACACCACAAATGTACTGGAAACATTTCAGTGAAAGACAAAGTTGTTGGCCAATGTGCCCGGCATCATTGATTTTATAAAAACTTTTACATGCAAGAACAGTTACCATATAGAATTCATGTAATCTGTGTTTTTCTAACAGGAAACCTTAGATTTCTGTCAGCTATGGGTTAATAAACTCAGCTTGAAATGTGTTTGAGAAATGTATTGTAAATGTGTTTGAGAAATGACAGCTGATGATTTGCCCCTGTAGCTAAATTTGACGGTGGTGAAGTCGCACTACAATGAGCGGAAAAACACATTATACTAAATAAATGATCCAGGTGACGGTCTTGAGTATTGTGCACGTGATAATTTACTTGAGCAATTTGATGAAATGTCTGAGAAGAAAAAGGCTGTCTTCCACTTTGATCACAAAGACTTCCACACAATACAGCACTGGATCAGTTACCTAATTCCTTTACATAATACCTTCTGTTTTTCTCTTTGCTGCAGTACTGCCACTTCTCTCTACTCTCTATGTACAACATCCATCGTCTTTCAATCCTGGAGACAGGAACCCCTCCTCTGTTGCTCTCCACGAGGGTTCTCCCTTTTAAAAAGAGAACCCTTCTATGGATTCCTTCCTTGAGTTCTTCCTTATCCCTGTCAAGGGTCTCAGATTGAGGATGCTGTGTGTTCAACTCTAACAGCAGAAAATAATGATAATTCAGCAAAATCCTGGGGTGTGTTGAATGCCAACATTTTTCTCACTTTCTACAATATCTGCACATGGCAACTACGGGATGGTTAATGTTAGGAGACGATCACAGCTCTGGCAAATAACATCTTTAAGGTTAGGCAGCTAAAATGCTTTATGGTTCGCGAAAGAGTATGCATGTGGTTAATAAAAAGTTGAACGTTTATTGCAGGTCTGTGACGAAAGACTAATTACGGCCCCTAACATGAAAGTCAGAGGTGCCACTCTGACTCTAAAGGCCCAGACACCAACCTGACATCAAAGAACTAGCGGCGACAGAGGCCACCAGTTGCGTCACCTCATGTTGCCTTGTGCACTTGAACACACCGCAAAGACGCCAGCCGACGGTCAACTACCAC
>CAKALG010025890.1:0-12150 GCA_916700815.1 Helicolenus hilgendorfi | reverse complement strand
GCCGGGACCCCCGACGCAGGAACAGACATAGTGTCGGCTGGGACCCCGGATCGCCAGGCGAGAGATAATAAAATCTTAGAGTCCATCCAAAACCTGACAGGTAATAAGAGATGCAAGAATATGTGCTATATAGTCACGTGTTACAAGGTTGGTAATCAGTCTCGTTGCTGCATTTTAGAGCTGAAACTGGGACCCTTATTTATCATTTCAGCATTTATTTCTGGTTTATCTCAAAACCTACATTTAATAATAACAAGAGCCCATCTCCGCTTCTTGGATTTCCCTTGTTGTTCTCTTGGCTTTACTGACGAGGATGACCGTGTTGGAAGTGATTCTTCCATCAGCCTTTCACTCCTTTCATCTACCACTGCCAGAAACTGTCAAAGCTTTCGCTCAGTCAGGGCTGGAGGAACATCGCCTTCTTCCTGTTTTGTGCCATCAAGCAATAAAACAGATTTCCCTTCAAATCCAACCCGGAGGCACAAAATGAAAAACAGAGTAGCTGTTGGTAGAGGCTGCCAATCGCCACTCAATAGTGTGCAGTGAGTTATTGATGTTGAAATAAGGTTGTTAAAATTAATAAAATCACAGGACAAGTACCAAAAAAATGATAAATGATGGTATTTTCTTACTATATTTTCTGTCTATTCAGCACTTTCTCTGCACTTTTTAATATCAATCGCTCCTGTTGTGGATTTGCTGTACTCATGTCAGAATTTTTATCCTCTTGAAGCAACTTGAGTCTAAAGTGAAGGAATGCAGCCTCTTGAGAGAGTGTGTGTGTGTGTGTGTGTGTGTGTGTGTGTGTGTGTGTGTGTGTGTGTGTGTGTGTGTGTGTGTGTGTGTGTGTGTGTGTGTGTGTGTGTGTGTGTGCTCAGCTTCAGGGGAATGAGTTGTGCTGAGCCGTACCAGGACCTAAACATCCACAGTATCATCTGCCCTTCTCCACTTCCACAGTTCACAGAACAACATGACCGCTGAGGATGTCTCTGTCTTTCTTTCTCTGTCTTTTACTCTTTCCCCCAGTTTCTCTCTCTCCGACTCTGGTGCTGTTCATTTTTTTTTGGGGGGGGGGGGTTACTTTACCACACACTAACAGCTTCCATTCATGAACAACAAGAGTCCTGACTAAAAAAACAGAAATCTTGCAAAATGTCCTGCGATCAAACGTAACTTTAGCGTAAAGAAACATGGTGGATGACGGGCAGGAAGAATTAGCGATGTCAGTTTTTGCACTACTTTGTACTGGAAATTCAAGAAGGATGGATGGATGAAGTCATAGAGACATGTTACATAAACACTTGCGTTTTTGCCACAAATCAACAGGTTGGTCCTCTATTTCTTAGGTCCATCTTACTACTACTTTATGCTTTGCGTTTTGCATTATATCATGCATTAGCCGTTGCTGCCATTCTCAATTGGCTATCGTTCTTTACCGCGTGACTGCGTCATCGCCTGTCCTTCAGGATATCCGATCGTAAATATTGAACATGTTTAATATTTACGATTTGAAATTGGAGCGGCCAGGATGAACTTCCAAGCCGATCGGGGGATGTAAAAAACACTCTTAGCATACCTCACACTACAGGAATATCTGGAAAGATAATCTTTAGAACCATCAAAAAATCTGGGCTTTGCTGACGATAGTCGGGAGGGGGGAATCGGGTCCAAAATTGGCTTTACTCTTGTTTAGCGTGTACGCGGCATTAGTGCCAACACCATGGCTGGGTTAACCCACTAAGGGGCAAAATCTTACTTCATCAAGACTTTATCACCACCAGCTATCAGCATTGTCCACACTGTACTTTATATTATGTCCAGTCTTGATGTGCGCACCCTGTCATATAGATGAGGCAAACTATATCTCAATTAGGAGGAGTGGAAAGTGAGTCATATTTGAAAATAGTCTGGTGTGTAAAGATGATGCAACATTGGAATGGTGGTTCAATTTAACTTTGCTTATTTTCTCCCAAAGGCCTGGAAGTCTTGCAGTAAATGTGGTCTGGGCATAGTTGTATGCCTGACACAATAATAAACATATTCATTCACATCATACATTACTGAAAACTTCAATAATAAGACCCAACAGGCCTTTTCCACAGCAAAGGAAAAGCACAGGTGTAATTAATGACATTAACAATGTGCTTGAACTTTTCACTGCAGATATTTGGACATGTCAAAGCAGGTAAAGGACAGGTGTGTGCAATAACATTAATGATGGTTGCATTCCACTTTGGGGAGGTCCTGGTATTGTGCGTGCAACTGGCTCGCTGGAATACCTTATTGGGACACATAATGGAACCGAGCCATCGTTAATATTATCATTTCCACCTGTGCTTTTCCCGTTAAGACAAGTCAAAATGTGTGGTGTGGAAAAGGTCTATTCCTCCCAACAGCCGTGAGCTCAACGAGACAGACTAACAAGCTTTATTATTGTTTCTTTGGGTTTTCAAAATATGTTTTCAGTTATTGTGGCTGATTAGACCTCTGCTCAGATTTAAGGTGGGCTGAGCTAAGCTGTAAATAAACCAAACTCAATGTACCAATCCAAATGATTAAGGTGTTAGTTACTTTAGCAGGTGCAACAGGAGAGTGAAGAAGATGTCCATCATGCACACAGTCCTGAGGAGAATCTCCAATATGATTGTCTTACGCAAGGACAAAAGATTTAAAATACGTAGACTAAATAATATACACTCTACCCAGTTGTGACGCCTCATAGAAACGTATCCATAACGCTATAATTAACACAGACACCCTCAAGCCAGAAGTGATATAAAGCTGTGTGAACCAATGTGTGGCCTCTAGGGGGCAGAAGAACTCCAAAACGACCTGACAGACACACAGACCTGACATATTATCAATCATGTTGCAAAATGTTAGCAAAAGCTGCCTACTTATATCCAGCAGACACTGAACAAAGTTATCATTACCATTAGCTGTGGAGTTTCAAGTTGAATATTCACTGGCCTTTAAGCATGGGTTTGGTCTAAACCAGTGGGCAACTCCAGGTCTGAAAAGTGAAATATGGTCACCCTAGATTATATAGAAATCTATGAGAAAATGACCCTTCTTCTCACTTGATTTATAATATCAGTAAACATTGTAAACATGAGTTTATGGTCTCAATCGCTAGTTTCAAGTCTTCTTCAATACAGCATGATGTTCATTTAGTAAATTATGGTCCCATTTAGAGTCAAATAGACCTTAAAACAGGGTATGCTTTAGGGCGTGGCTACCTTGTGATTGTCCGGTCTGGGAGTGTGTTTTCATCTTACAATTTTAACCCTTTCATAGTGTGTTTTCAGTTCATGAAAGCTAATTGTAACCTTTCTGTTCGCCTGAAAAGTTTATTTAGCGTTCGATTGTACTTAGCTCCACCCTCTTCTGTCATTTCTGGTTGCAAAGAACCAACATGGAAACAGCCACAAATGTCAATCTTCAGGGTTTAAAACGACAGTCCATGAACCAATGGCTGACATCACGGTGACTACGTCCACTTCTTATATACAGTCTATGGTCTTAACCATGTCCTATAATACATTTTTGATTCTTTAGTGGCTACATGCTCCATTGTCTTCACCAACTAGTCACATTTTTTCTCTGTCTGTTGTTTCGTGCTGCAGGTAGTCTTTCACAAAGCTGTGACTGCAATGCTGTGTCTCAATTCAGATATATCCATCAGCACATTTCCATATAGTACACTATGTACACTATGTACTTACTTGTGTAGTGCGGGAATTTTGGCAGGATAGTTTTGTCTCAAATGGAATGTGGCTGTACTTGTTTGCTGTACGATCACAACATTTGACCACTTCTTCTTCAATTTGTTTTGACGCCACTAATTTCTTTAAAGCATTAACGCACCTTGTGATTTTTAAGTTGAAGTGGGCTCAGAGTGAAGATACTGGCATCATATGAAACAAGACAACCTGTGGAATCCATTGGTACCAACCATGTCATACTAGCTTGTAGTGAAGAAGGCTAAATAATGCACCAAACCTATGCTAAATTTTGGTGAGGAAAAACTGGCATGGCCATTTTCAAAGGAGTCCCTTGACCTCTAACCTCAAGATATGTGAATGAAAATGGGTTCTATGGGTACCCACGAGTCTCCCCTTTACAGACATGCCCACTTTATGATAATCACATGCAGTTTCAAGTCATAGTCAAGTCAGCACACTGACACACTGACAGCTGTTGTTGCCTGTTGGACTTGAGTTTGCCATGTTTTGATTTGAGAATATTTTTTTATGCTAAATGCCTGTGAGGATTTCTGCACAATATTTGTCATTGATTTGTGATGTTAATTTCCAATAATAAATATATACATATATTTGCATAAAGCAAGCATATTTGCCCACTTCCATGTAGATAAGAGTATTAAGTACTTGATAAATCTCCCTTTAAGGTACATTTTGAAAATGTCAAAAATTTGATTAATTTGCAATTAATCCCAATTAACTATTTTAATTGATTGACAGCCCTAGTAAGTACGGAAAAACGTGAATTGAGACACAGCACAGGTTGAGCTAGTTGCTTGGAGGTTAAAATAACAATAAAAAAAGTTCTGATTGGCTGAGCAGTAGAAAGGCTTGATGTACTGCTACTTTTGCTTGTATGTGATTTTTTCTCTCTCAGTATTTTTCAAGAGGTCTAATCCATGTTTTCTATATCTGCTTTAAGTAGAACATTTAGATACAGCGTCTAATGTGACTACTGGAAGTGGACAAAACTCCGGTTACACTGACCAGCTCTCTTGCTTCAAAGGCCTTTAGCGGCATGAGGCTGGGACTGAGATGAAACACCATACACACACACACACACACACACACAGAGCAGAGAGAGCAGAGAGAGATGAGAGATATAGGCCTTGTCCGACAGCTGAGATATAGCACCAGAGCCCTGGGGAGTTTCAGGGGATTTCCACCGAGGGAATCGGACACGTTGTCTGATTTACACTAACACTTTGGCTAAACTTATGATAAAAGTTCACAAAAGAAACATTGCTGTATCTGTCTTTATCCATCTCTGCCTCCATCTGTCTCTGCCTGTTTTGTGCTCTGCTGCTTTCCCTCTCTCTCTCCATAAATACTCTGGTGGCTGTTGGTTGAGAACATTTTAAAGTTGTGAGTTATTGTTTTTATATACGTGAGTGTTGTTGACTGTCATCTTACCGATGGAATTTCCTCCTTAAAAAGTATTGTCATAAGTTATTGGGAAGCTGAAGGTCATAAGAGTGAGAGAAATAACAAAAGAGTGTATTTAAACCTTAAAAAGAAGCTGATGGAAAGGATGTGGAGGTATAAGAAGAAACAGCACGAGAGATTGAAAGAGAATGAAGACTAAAAGAGAGTTGAGTGAGGCTGAAAGAAAACACATTCATTTTTATCTGCTCTTTTTTTCACTGAGAGGAGAGCCAAGGAATGCAGAGAGGAATCTGGTGAGAGATAAAGAGAGGAAAGTGGATGGTACTGTACTGTACTGTGTATATGTGCTGATTGAGCAACTGTTTGGGTCTATTAGCGTGTACACAGTAGAGTTTCTTTTCACTCCTATAATGTTTGAATTCAGCTTTTAAAAAGAAAAAGTGTGCTTTTAGTCACAACCAGGACAGGATATACTCTACTGAAGAAGAAAACGTTCTCTTGTGTTACGGGAGGGAACCTGGGTCAAGGTCAGCTGATGTATAGACTTAGTATTTGCTTATATTTCTTTCTTTTTTTTTTTTACAAGATATTGTAACTTCAGAGCAGTGGAATTTCCCCCCAAAAAATAACTGGTTCCTCATAACGATGGAATTATACATAATGAGGCCAACAGTATTTCATGGATATTACTTTCTGTGTGTGAGGAGGAGTTGACATTTTAATATCGTGGACAGAGGAAAACTATTATGTGACGACACTACTAGGCTATATTATGGACTAATAAATAAATGCTGGCTTAATATTAAAGGGGACGTATTAAGCTTTTTCCCTTTCCTTTGGTGTGTCATATAGTTTTTTGTGCATGAAAAAGGTCTGCAAAGTTACAAATCCCAAAGTCCACGCCAAAGGGAGATACTCTCCCCCACAGAAACACTGCCCCTGAAACACCGTACTTGAAGCCTTTTCTTCTGTAACGTGGTGATGTCACCAATTAACACAGTTGGATACATCAGACTGGCGATTCGTCCAGAGTAGGCTCTCATAACCACGCCTCCTTTTGGGGGAAAATTATCCCATGTCCCTCATATACTGTAACAGCATAAAGAGAAGAAGTTGAAATATGTCTCCAAACTTCTACTTTAAACTATCCGGTAATAGTAATAACGCTGTGCCGAAGAGTTGCTGTGTAGTTGGTTGCACCAACAATAAATCCAAAAACGCTGATCTCCGATTTGTTCCACTGCAATGTCCTAAAAAAGATATAAAAGAGGGGCTTTATGACGAGGCTGCGCTCCCATTTGGGGGAAAGAAACTCGCTGTCACAGGAGAGAAATGACTGTTGTGTAGGTTAACCAAGGCTATCACACTGAGATTTGAGGCACATACGATATGTGAATATTCACTGTCAGTGTGGTAAATGATGCTGGTGACAGTGACTAACATGGCTAGCTAACGTTAGCTTGAGTGGGAGGCGGCTGCAGTAACACAGTCATACATTAACGTTATAGCAGCATCAGACTGTCGTCTCCAACTAAATCTCAGCCTATAGATCAACCAGTTGGCTATTAACACGTTGGTTATTTACAGACAACACGTAGACTAACGTGATCCAATCAGATATGTATAGAAGTCTGGATAAGCATTATCTGTCCACTGTGTTGGACGGGGGAAGACTGAAGGGACATGACGGCGATCAACGTTGATTTATTAAGGTTTCGTGAACGCTCGGGTTCAGGCAAGGTCACAAAATAATTATTAGACGTGTATAAAACAAACGTTAACAAGAGATAGAGCATAAAAACTTGTCAAAATTACAATCCAAACATATGTCAAATTGCATTGTAGTCTATGGGATTTTCAGTTTTCTTTGACATTTTGCAAAGTACCCGTATGTGCCGGTCTGATGCATAACGGCTAGTTTGGCACGCGCTCAAACGAAACTAGTTTGAGCAGAGCTGGAGCGGAGTCCAAAGACTTTGGTTCGGTAGACCAATCAAGAGTGGGCCAGCTGACCAATCAGAGCAGGCTTTTTGGGAGGCGGGACCAGGAGCTCAAACGGAGCGTTTTAGACAGAGGGTGAAAAGAGGTGCTGCAGCACAGCCGGTAGGAGAAAAAGTTAAACGTTTTTTGAACATTAAAGCATGAAAACATGTTCTAAGAGAAACCCCAAAATACAAGTATGAAAGTAAGCATAATTGGTCCTCTTTAAACAACAAAGACAACTTTTAAATGAATAAATAAAGACCACAGAGGCAAACTTGTACTGTATCAAAACAGTCACAATACATTTAAACAGAGAGAAACCATCATTTTCAACTGCCTCACACTTTTGAGTACAAAATGTTTCACTGACATTTGCTGTTATATGACTCAAATATTAATACACATGAAAGAAAGAAAAAAATGAAAAGTAGAAACACTTCCTGGATCCATCCAAAGACAAGTCTGAAATATATCAGTTAAGTTACATATTTTCCCCCATGGAAAGAGTTCAGTTCCCATGGTGGAGAAGTATTATTTACATCTTAACCATAATGTCCTGGCCACAGAGCCAGTGTGACCAAACAGACATATTTTAGAAAAGTCTAGCAATATTTACACACCACAGAGACTCCAAGAGAAAACACATCCAATCCTCACATTACTGAAAAACAAAAAAAGTTCAGCTTTTTAAATACAGGGCACATTTGTGTTTGCAATGTATATTTTATGCTGACCAGACAGAACACCAAAAGCTTATATTGCAAACACTGCATAGGATGTTAGATGCAAATTATTCACTTAATTGGATGTCTTTAAATCAAAGCCAGCATTATATTTCATGTGAAAACTATAAGAAAATGCAGCAAGGGCTATCATGTGCATGAGCACAGCAAGGAGACTGAATGACACCTCACTCCCTTTAAATCATTCCAGTGAAAGCAATTTTTGTCCACAAAACGATAATAAATAACCCTTCCCAAAGTAGTTCAACATAAGAGATATTTACAGCTGAAAAGGCGCTAAACTGTAGGGGCATACTGCATATATAGCTGACCTTTGATGATAAATTATGAATGAAATATTACATTATAGTAAAGCTGGAGTGTGCATGAAACAGATAATCTGGTTCCTCTGCCTCCTTTTAGGGCTCCTAATAGCATCTGCAAGATTTCACCCGGCCCGAAGGAAAACAACCAATCAGAGCCAAGCTGATCTGAGCAGCTGTCAATCACTCGTGAACTCCGATCAGACGGTCAAACTAGGCGGCGCTGATCAAATATGAATCAATATTCTGTTACTGTAATGCCTATCGTGTACTGTAAAATGAGAAAGTTTGCTCTGGCAGCGATTCGTTTTGGCTCGACAGTTTTCAACATGGCGGCCGGGTCACAAACTTTTTCATTTTCATATTTGATCAGAGCTGACTAGTTTGACAGTTTGATCGGAGTTTGTGAATTTCGTGAGCAGTGATTGATGTTTGTTTTCTTTCAAGCACGTTGAAATCTTGCAAATGCCATTAGGAGCACTGGGAGGAGGCAGAGGAGAAGGATTGTTTTCACAGATTATCTGTCGCTGAGTTCCATTTTGAACTGGGAAGTCAGAATATCCGAGTTCCCAGTCGGAAATTTGAACTGGAACGCCCTCTGAGGTCGCCCACCAACCCCGACCGCAAAATCCAAGATGGCTGCTCTGCGCATCAACGGTAAAAAAGCTGTAGTAATATACTGTTTATAGCACTTATGTCTGATTTATGTTTCATTAAGTCAGCCGTACACACATTACTGTCCAACATCTATCTCTTGACACATTGTTTGTATGCACAAAATACCGGAGTAATGCATCGTTATCAACTGGTATTGCTAACAATAGCTAACAACGGCTAACCTGACTGGAGCAAAACCGAATTTTCCACCTTGTACTGGAATGCGGTCAACTCGGGTGTGACGTCATTCACAGCTCCGATTTCCGAGGTAAATGGAACGCAGCATGCCTCATGAACGACTGTCAGGATATAGTGACAGTTTTATAAAAATAACTTTTTATCATATTTGCTCAAAGTTACGGATTGCTGCTTTAAGATGGAAAATTTTTTATCTGAGATTCGACTGGAGCGTCTCGACATTGAAAGATCCCAACAATTCACTCTGGGTAATGGGAACCTCTGTAAAGTAAATGTACTAGTGTGTATATTTTCATATTTACATCTCCCTAACACAGCATTTTTCTGACGGTGGAAAAACAAGTACTGGTAAACAGAAACTCAGGTTAAATGATGCTCTTTTCATTTGTTCTGACTGACTTTATGAAACAATAATTCAAAACAAGGAAAGATTTCTTTAATCTGGTGTGGCGATATGCTGTATTATATTTATAGTTAGGGGGCTGCGGTTTTTTACACAGTGCTAAAGTCTGTCTGAAAATGACCTGACATATTTGTGGTTTTGGTATTTTAATGGGATTAGCATATAGAATATTGCCGTCCTTATTCTTTTATCGTCCTGGACGAGTAGAGACTGTTTCCAATAAACACATTATTGAATGTGTCAAGACTCTTTTGGCTCAGACTGTGCTATCTAGTTCTTAAAATCAAAATGATGTACAACTACTATAAACTTTTTTACAGGACCCATTAGGACTTCACTGGTTCCAACACAAGCTAGTATCTTGGGTGCAAAGGGGTACCCCAGGTTTGGATTAACCAGAGACAGAAAAATATACAACACAGTCTCACGGCAGTTTGTGAAATAGTCACGAAATTTAATCTATTTGATTCTTGGACATAGACACAAATTTCCCTCTTTTTTTGTGACACTCAGCCCGACTTTCAACAATGTATTTTTGTGCTTTTTCCTACAAATGTCAAACAACACGTGACACACGTGTCAATTTCCGCTCCAATCTTTTCAAAATAAAACTACTTAGTTAGGCTTAGGAATAGATCGACTCGGTTAGGCTTAGGCAACAAAACTATTTAGGTTTAGGAAAAGATCGTAATTTGGATTAAATTACCTCCAGAAGTGCCGTAACTTAAGTACGGAAATTACGTGGCAAATAAATTAACTCACAAACGGCGGTCTCCTGGGCAAAAGTCCAGTGTTTTTCGACCCACCCTGACCTTCTCTCTATGCGGCTCTCGCTGCTTTTTATATTTCCTGATTCACAATTACGTGGATTACAAACAAATTAATTTCGTGCTGACCATCGCGAAATAAAATGTGAAATTCATGTCTATGTACACAAATCAAATACAAAACAAATTCTGCGACTATTTCACAAACTGCTGTGCGACTGGGCTGAAATATACGTAAGCAGATGTAACCCAGATGTTTACATTTCAAACTGTGATACGGGCCGGAAAAAAGATTCAGATGGCCAGCTGGAGCTTGGTGAGGTTCCTCTGGTGCATGTTGTGGTGTCGCACCAACTCATCGCTCCGGGCAAACTTCTTCTGACAGTTCGGCCACCGGCAGTTAAATGGCTTCTCACCTGAGAGACAGGTGGGATGAATGGACAGGTGTGAAGAGACAGAAGATGGTTTGAAGAAGAAGTGGAGAGGATGGCAATGACGAGTGGTGGAGAAAGTAGGAGGAAGGATTTAGAAAGGATGTAAGTTTGATGGAATAACGATGAAATCAAGTGAAAGAAAGGAGAAAATGAGAAAAATATTAGAATATTATGCTGATCATAACCTAAATGGAAAGATTAAATGGACTTTATATAGTGCTGCATCTAGTACATAACTGCATAAGTCAAGTAAGAATAAATACATGTTGACATTCCAACACTATGTTGTAAAATTACTTTACTTATAATGTTTTGCAACAGTGTAAACATCAAATGGATGAAGAAGAAATGGAAAAATAAAAGTTTACGCACTTGTTTTACCTGTATGAGTCCGGGTGTGTGTCTTAAGGTGGTCAGACCGAGAGAACTTTCTCTGACACGTCTCGCATTGGAAGGGTTTAACTCCTAAACACATGTACAGTATGCATGCACACACACACGCACACACACACACACACACACACACATACAGAAAACACATGTTCAACATCACACACACACACACACACACAGAGGGAGATAGAAAAATACAGTAGAGCAGAGGTTTGCAGGGAAGCCATTCCAAAGTTTGACCAGCCTTTAGCAACTTCATCTGAGGGGAGGTCAGTGTAGCGCTCCACTGTACACAAAATGCAAACTGTGCCTTTCAAAAGACTGCATTGTCCACAAAATGGCTGTCATGCGAACAGCAGCGGAGAGCAAGTGCAAATACAAAGAACTGCAAGGAAAAAAATGAAAATAAATAAAGACAGAGAGACAGACTGAGTTAAACTGATCAAACCTGTGTGTCTCCTCTGGTGTCTTTTGAGCTGGTCAGAGCGAGAAAACCTCCGGCCACAGTCTGTGAACTCACACTGGTAGGGTTTCTCCCCTGGACAAAGACAAAAGAGAGAGGACACAGGCAGTTAGATACAATTTCATCATTTTGCCCACTCCCATGTTAATAAGAGTATTAAATACTTGACAAATCTCCCTTAAAGGTACATTTTCAACAGATAAAACAATGTGTGATCAACTTGCGATTAACTATGGACAATCATGCAATTAATCGTGATTACATATTTTAATTGACTGACAGCCCTACTAATAAACCATGCTCACAAGCCAAGAAGTCATTTCTGGCAATAGCAGAGAAAAGGAAAATTGGGACCAGTGGAAACATCACTTAAAACGTTTTTAAGAAGAGAAAACCTTTGAGTGAAGTAAGAACACGTGATGACAGTAACTGTGTCTGGAAACACTGGCACAAACAATACAGCTGTCAGTAGTTATATAATAAGTGCAATATTACAGCACATTTTCCTGTTTCTGTTGGTTTCACCTGTGTGTTTGCGACTGTGCATCTGCAGATGAGACAGCTTGAAGTAACGTTTGTTGCATCCTGGGTAGGCACACATGAACGGACGCTTCTCGCTGCTCTCTGACCGCACTATGGCTGGAGCGATGCTGGGCA
>CAKALG010025889.1:0-10590 GCA_916700815.1 Helicolenus hilgendorfi | reverse complement strand
CCACATATATATACAGCCCCACACACATATATAATATTAGGGATGGGAAAAAAATGGGAATGGGAAAAAAATCGATTCACTATGTATCACGATTTTTTTTTTTTACGGTTTTGAAATTGATTTTTTAATGCCAGAATCTATATTATGCTGCATTTAAATGTTAAATGTTATCCTGTTGCAGTAACGTGCGGTCCAGCCAGCTGTCACTCTCATCTCTGTGGTCAAATCAGCCGTCGCTACAACTGTAGAGCACAAATACTATATACTGACATTTATATTAAATGCATTCAAACGGCCCCGATGGAGCTGACCATGAATGTATAAAGACCACGGAGCTGACGGGAGAACTAACGACAGACTTGGCGAAATTAGCGGAAGTATACATGTGTGACAACATCTGATTTTCAAAATAAGGTGTTAACAAAAGGAACTGTATATACAAAAAAATACATATATGGAAATAAGATTGATAGGATTATATTCACCAGAAGTATAAAACATTACATGTCCCTTATAAGTTAAAAAGAAAATACCACTAATTTGTGAGGGAAATGTCTTTATTCTTTGATTTTTGGGTAGCTGGCAAAAAACTTATAACTAAATAATGCCCGACAATGACTCATATATTTGACTTCGGGACATCTTTGACTACATACATGCTGAAAATCAAACATTTTTACTCTATCAATTTAGATATTTTCCAAAGTAAAAGTCCCTAGAAGTGTATGATTCAACTTTTCCCCATGGTCTACAGTTAAAAAAGTTGACAAAAATCGCAATAAATTGTAATGTCAAACCGCAATACATATCGAATCGGCGCCCAAGTATCGAATCGGGAGATAGGTATATTGTCCCAGCCCTAAAATATATACTGTGTGTGTGAAAAGGAGACAGAAGGAGACAAGGAGCGAATGCAGTTGTGCGTATTTGTGTTTCACTCTGTGCCCGTCTTATCAGAGTGGGCAGTCAAGCATGTTTCTCAGGGCTACAGCAACTTAATTACAAAACCTGTTGTAATCCATCATGCTCCTTATAAATCACAACTCCCATTAGAGCGCTGCAACAGAATTGGGATCCCACAGGTTCTGTCTGACCCAGTGCCAGTGTTGCAGCTTAACAATCGTGTAATGTCATGCATTGTCTTCCACTTAACTGCATGTGGGCCTCCAAACAAGGTGCAAAATAATGTTAAAGTTTAGCTTGTCTCAACCACTTACATTCTCTGTCTCTCTTGTAATGTTAGAAATCGCCATCACTAATCCATTTTGATATGTAAACAATGACAGTATCACTGTTGTTCTCCAGTCTGATGTTGCAGCATCTGGTTCACATCTGTTTCTATGGGAGATGATATAAACAAAGACACAGTTCAACAATTTTGTTCACTTTTAGGCACGACTGCCTCATACTGAAGCTATTTGTTTTAATTTGAAAGGTCACATCTTCTAAACAAGACTTATTAAAAAGCTCAGTAAATGTATTAGCATTTTTTTTAAATATAGTAATATGTGTGTTGTACTTTTCTTGTGGGATAGGGCAAGTTATGGTTAAAGGGGCAAGATACAGTATCCTGTCTTATCTTGTCCAATCTCATCCTGTCTCATCCCGTCCTGTCCTTTGCTGTACTCTGCTTCGCTACTTTACTCCACTTCTCTCCGGCCCATTTGTTAACATAGACTGACCACAGAGTTAATCACAGCCAGAGCTATTTAACTCTAACCAAGTAATCTGCTCCCCACGGCCTGCATCATCACATTATCACATTATTCCTTTAGCCATTCCTCTCTCCAGTGAGTAGCTGGTCAAACTTTTCCCAGCCCATTAAAATGAGTCTGATTCAAGTCAAGTGAGTGACTGTTTAGTGTGACCAGTGCTTGAATTGGAAAAAATAAAAGCCAGTACTCCCCTTATTCACATGTTGGCAATCACTATTTACAATCTGAATTTCTACAGTGAATAAATGATAGGAGATGTTGGGTTTGGGGGTCTTCCCCCAAAAATATTTGAAGGTTTTTGACTTAAAACTATGCAATTTCATATAATTTTGGACCATTTCTGTAGATAACGCCCAAAAAACATAAAGCCAAAATAACCTGCTGTAGTTAAATAATTATTTTACGATTTACACATGTCACAGCCTTCGTATGAACATTTAATTCTTCTGGAAATGTTTGCCATGTAAAACCATATTCTGTAAATCAAAAGAGCAAAGTCAGAAGACGTTTAAATAATGTTTTGCGTTTTATAATGGTATGCTTATTGACAGTGTGGTGTAGTTGTGCCTTTTTGGGGGGTTAAAAGTCCAGGATGCCCAACATTTTTTCGATTTTGGCCAAAAACTGTGATTTTTTTTACTTCGATTGTGAACATTTATTCACAGTTTTAAAAAGTTATGACGAACAGATATTTTAATTATTTTACAAGGAACAATTTTACCTGTTCTCACCAACCCGTGTCTCGTCCAGATGCTCTCCACATTGTTGTTATGTTCATATGGCATATAAGCACTGGTACAAAAACGCTGGCGCTGCGATAATAGTAGTAGTAGTAGTAGAAGAGTAGTAATAGTAAAATAAAAAGTGGTAGTAAGAAAAAGTCACAGTGTGCGGTACCGGCTCACTTTGAGCACTGAGAGTAACAGTTGAGAGCAGTATTCACAGGCCTTTCCTGAGTCTGATGCTACAGTAGCACATATATAAATGAATAGGTCAGCCGGCAGTGCAGGTAGTAAGTGCTGGCATGAAGAAAGCAGCATGGGGATCAGCTGGCCTCAGTAGTTCTGTGTTATTAATGTGTTGTGTGGCCGCCACCTCGTCTGGCTCGAGGAAGCTATTTATGTGACTCTCTGCTTGGCTCACATTACCAGACTGGTGAGCATCGAGGGTCTAGGTTAAAGCCTGGGTCGCCCGTAGGTCGTTCTCTGTGTGTGTGAAAGTTAGGAGCACAAAGAAAGACGGAGTAGCAGCAAACAGGAATGCAGGCTGGTAGCTGTTAGACAGAGACCTTAGCATGGCCTGTGTTAAGCATTTGTTAGTTCGGTATGTGAAATTTCGGTGTGTACAGTTGGTGGAGGCTCAGATGCCAAATAGCCCAGTTATTTTTCATCTGTTTAACTCTAATCCAGTGCTCAAGTGTGGGTGTGTGAGCATGTGTGTGATTCCTGGTGTCCATGGGTGTTTTCCTTGGCACTGGCAATAATCCACCTAGCTGTTGACACACACGCACACACTCTCACCATAGACTGGATTAGGCTGCTAATCTCTTAGATGCCACAGCCAACGTGCAAACACACACACGCACGCACACACACACACACACACACACACACACACACACACACACACACACACACACACACTGTACATTGTGGTTTGAAACAGTGTCAGTTATGCAATAGCAATCATTACCAGGAGCCATCAGTTATGTGTGTCAGCATATCAGCGTGGTCGCAGTCATGCCATTTTGTCAAATGTGCTTCAGAAGAACAGTATGGAGATTCACCAACTGTTCACATGTAATGCGTCCTAAATTCCTTTATGCATACTTCTACAAAGCTTTAGTGCCAGCAGTGTAAAAGAATAAAACCAGAACTCGAGTGTAGCTGGGTTCACTGTGAAGTCTAGCATTAATTACCATCTTCTTTATTAATACAAATTTGTGAAAATGTCTTTTTTTATGTATTTATTTATTTATTTTTGTCATGAATACTTTCACACAGAACACAAATATTACACAGCGAAAAAGCGCCGTACTATTTTTTCAGAACAAGGTCAAAGTTTTCGCACCATGAATAAAGGCATCAACCAATCAGGTTGTGTGGAACCAGTTTAGTTGCGCCTATATTTATGAAACAACACGAACCAGGACAGCAAACTTTATTACTGATTTCGCATTTTTGTGTCTTTTATTCGTCTTGTGTAAAGGTCTTTATTCAGACCTTGATTTAAAACTACATTCTTTAGTTTCTATATACTCCCTAATCTGGCTCAAACAATGATGTACAGTCGATAGAAATAGATAAATAGGTAAACCTGGGCATGCCCATTATGATATATCATACTGATCCAGTACAAACAAAAAATAACAGTATTAATAGATTCCAATAACAAATAGAATGTAGATTGCAAAAATGTGAAGATTACCTTAACTAAAATGGGTTTTTGAAGCAACTTGATGACTTGATGTTGTGCAATTTATGTGCTTAATCAAAAAAACACGACAAAAACATGAAATGAGAATGTGCTATTAGGGTCAAGAAATGATTTGAATTTTCAGCTAAACAGATGCCCACTGTGCTCAGGCTCATTAGGGGCTTGATTATAAAGCTCTTTTATGTATTTGCAGAACAAAATCAAGCAGAATCCAATATTAAATCCAGGTAGCATGCTACTCTCTTTTATCCCAGCAGTCTGTCCCCCAATGTCTAACAGATCGTACATGATGGTCAGGGTGTAGAATGCACAAGAGAAGATGAAAAAGAAAAGTCATAGATGCCCATAGGTCTAACAGTCTAGAGATAGTGTTCATGTCTAGACTGTTACACCTATGGGCAGTGGGCATTTTCTGAGTGTCCAGTCTATTCTGTCGACCTGAGCTGTATGCACAATGTGATTAAAGCAGGGAAAACGGACAGATTCAGTATTGTTAACTGCTATGCTGTAGTTGTCGTAATAAAAATGAATATACACTGTGCTTAAAGGCAAAAAAAGCCTCAGCAGACAACAATAAATAAATAAATAAAAAATCTATATTCCAATTTTCCACCTTACCAACGTGAAGGACAAAGACACCGAGGTTTTGAATAAACTGTGCACAACTGGGGCACGCTCAATATCCTCCATGAACACACTGAATAGTCAAAGTCTGAATAGCCCAGCTCAAAATTGTATATCTCAATCAGCGCAACACCTGCACAGGTTAACATATTCTGCATTGATGGAACTAATGTAGCATAAAAAACTTGGCCACAGGCGTGAAATTGTCTGAAAGGACGAAATAAACTGCTACAATGGCTGTGCATTATGCTGTGAGATGCCGGTGTTTATTTTTTATTATCTCTTTTAGTACCCGTGGAGCAGAAAGAAACAAACCTACACTAAATAGTGACTCGGTGATGGTGACATCACATAACCGAACAAGGCCAGCTTTTTTTTTTGCCTTCTCCTGTTTTGTTCACAGACTCCCAGACGAATGACGGAGCCACTTTGGCTTTGAGTCATTCTTAATTTCCTGTTGCCCTCTCCTCTCTGTGTGTTTCCCACCATCTCTAAAAGCCGCTGACTGTCAGTCTGTCCCATGCTTTATCTCAGTGTCCACGACCTTATTCTGCCTTCCCAGATTACTGTTTAATAGGAGCCTTCCTCCCTGGTGAACAGTGATAAGCTAATGGCTGGGGAATTGCTCACCATTTAGCAGCCATGTCTGTCAAAAGAAAAGGGGAAGAAGCCATGGAGGGCTGTTATGGGGTGAATAGTTTCCCTTATTTTGCCCTCACGCATCCATTAATTGTTGTGTGGGTGAGTTGGTGTATTGTGCATGTGTGTCATTTTAGGAGAGGCCAGATTACGGCTTGCTACCTCTGTGCTGATTGGCCTCGCAGAAGGTGGCTGATTAATGCAGAACACCTACACTGTCAATTTGAATACATTTGAATAGATCATTTAATTTTCGAGCAGATCTCATTCATGTGTGGTTTTGTTTCATCTCCGTGCGCCAACTGCGCAATCAGTTTCAACTCTCTAATTCATTTTTTCTCGCGGGGACATGAACCGTATTATTGTTACGAGCGTATTTTTCAAGTTTATCACGCATTCCACGGAGTTTATTCAGACCGCAGGAGCAATTCGGGAACAATAGAGACAGGAAATGGCGAGGGCAGGCTGGAAATTGGTTAATGCAAAGTAAGTCTCTAATGCACAAGGAGTGGTCTTGTGGTATGTAATGAAAGCATGTTTTTTTTATCTATCTCTAAGTGCAGAAAATTGGATGTGTCTGGTATTGTAAGCATATGAAATTGGACGTCTCGAGCAGGAGCATTAGCTGCCCTCTCTGTTGTGGGCCCTTTAGATGCTACTGCTGGAGCCTCCCACTAAAACAGCTCTTCTCCAGATTGAGCTGTCCTCCTCTGCTGATTACTCTAGTATCCTCTGGCTATGGACTGAAAGTGTGTGAGTGTGTGTGTGTGTGTGTGTGTGTGTGAGAGAGAGAGAGAAGGAGAGAATGAAAGAGTGTGAGTGTAAAAGCGAGAGCCATGTGTGGCTGTTAAGGGTACATTTCCTGTACACTTTGATCGAGAGTGGCTTACTGCCGCTCTCACCCAAATACACACACACACACACACACACACACACACACACACACACACACACACACACACACACACACACACACACACACACACTCAGGCTTACTCCAGTTTACCGAGTCAAATGGAGGAGACTGCCCTGTTTGTAACATTAGCCGACTGTTAGGTTAGCCAACTGGAAACGTAATGCTCCGTAACAGGTGACCTTTCCTGCTGTGTGGCAGATGTGTGTCCAGGATTCTTGCATGCGTGTTTAAAACTGTGCGTGTGCGCGTATCCACTCCGCAGATGTCGTGAGTGTATACAGAAAATCATCACGTAGTTTTTTTTTTACATATAAATGGACCCTCTGAAGAGGCTGTTTCTGCCTGGCTGCATCTGGAAGCCTCACACCTCCTACTATCCATGTGAGCGTATTGTGCTTCTAAGTGCGTATTGTTCTCTGCACAGATGTCCTTCAAATGGCAGGCAGCAAGCAGATTGCACTGGAGGAAATGGCCACAGGCCCGTAACACACATAGACACTAAAAACCAGTCCAGGCGTTTAAACGGCCGTCCCAGGGGCTGACAGATTGCAGCTGACCCCTGATAGCGCTGTATGCTATTCCTCCATCAAGCTTCTCTTTTTTCCTCCCTCCCTTTTTTTCTTCCCCATTTCTTTGTACTCTTCACTTTCTCACCCTCTCGTTCAATTTATTTTTCCTCTCACCGACACGCAAAATCACACAGACTTACGTACAAGTGCCCTTCTCCAGGTCCAAACCTCTCTGAGTCGCACCACGACCAGTGAGAGGGTGCTGAGAGATGCTCAATGTCACCTCCATCTCCTCCGATCTGGGCAGCCCGTCCTCCACTTTTTCGTGTTCGAGGAGGAAAATCGCCTTTAATTGATCCACTTTAGAGTTGGCCTGGATGATGCACTTAAAGGACAGTTACAGAATCTTGGTTGACATATAATCAGTGAAGTGCATGGATTCTTGTCATGCACACTTTGACGGACTGGATGGGGGCGTACGCAGCGATTTACTCAGCCTACAACTACGGTAAATGAAGCTGAAATGCTCGCTTGTAATCGTTGAGCCAGTGCACACAGAAGTCACTGGCTTTAACGGCGAGAAGGATGGGGATCAATCTTATCGATGGCAGCAGTGAGCCTATAGACTTGCCCCTCAGCGGAGCCTTTACCAGGTGCATGCTAATAACAGCCTGAGGGATGTTAAATCATTAATCCTGTACTTCTGTGTGTTAACTGCTTTTGCATATGCCTTTGCGCAAGCCATGTAAAGCTCAGTGAGACATATAACAGTAATTAAACAATTTGAGACTTGTCACGATATTAGAATGTGTAAGCCGCAAAGCTTTGATGATTAGACTGAGGCTTAGACTTAATATTGGACTTCGGTCTATTGATAAAGGACAGAACAGGGACAAAGATCTTGGGATGTGTTACTTGTACATATTAAATGTACATGAAAAAGCATTGTGGGTTTTTTATGTTGCAGATATATATGCTATTTCTGTATTCTGTGTATTTTATTGTAAGGTTTAGGTATAGCAGAAAAATAGTCTTATTGTTGTAAATATTATGACGCTGTTTAGATACATGGCAATGGCCTTGAAGCTATCACATGAACTTTCTGTGCATCACATTTATTATTACTGCGACATTGAGAAGCAGAAAATACAAAAATCCCCAAATAATTCAAAAACTTCCCAAGTTAGATATTGATCAAATACAGTAAGTGCCCATATGTCTTAATTGTTTACAGCATAAAGACAAATGAGACATTACTGTGCAGTTTATGGTCAGAATGTGTGTGTAAATTTGAGTGAACCCTTGTACAGTAACAGACTGATGAAAGCCATGCAAGAGGATTTCAGAGGACCCTGAAGCAGGAAAGAGAAGAAAGGGAAAAGGAATGTCTGGGTGAGGTGGGAATTGCAGAGAGGCAGTTAGAATGCCTGTCACTGCAGGGCCTTTGGGTGGGAATGTAGACTCAGTTATAGGTGCCTCCGCGGTGAATGGAGTAATACAGTCAGAATGAAAATGCTACAACCTGCACTCTATCTATAAACACTGCTTAACACAAAGTGCAACCGGTGGCACATTGATATCAAATAACAACAGAGGTGTTGCTTTCTGTAATACAGTTGTCTGTTAATACAGACTATGGACTAGTCAATAACACATACTGTTACTGTTATCGCTTGATTTTAACCTTTAAATGTCGCACTCCCACTGGAGTCAGGCATAGAATAGCAAGGTGCATCCTTTTGTCAACATTTGTTCAATTCTTTGGGGTTTGAATCATTGGGCTGAAAAGTGAAGCCAATGCGGAATTGCATTCTTTCTAATAGCCAGCAGGGGGCGGCTCTTCTAGTTGCAAAAAGAAGTCTGATTGTATAGAAGTCTATGAGAAAATGACCCTACTTCTCACTTGATTTATTATGAGTTTATGGTCTCAATCGCTAATTTCAAGTCTTCTTCAATACAGCATGATGTTCATTTAGTAAATTAAAACTAAACCCTATTTAGAGTTAAATAGATCATAAAGCAGGGTATGCTTTAGGGCGTGGCTACCTTGTGATTGACAGGTTGCTACCACGGCGTTGTCCCATCTAGGCGTTGTCTGTTTTCCGTCTTACAACTTTAACCCTTTCACAGTGTGTTTTCAGTCCATTAAAGTTAATTGTAACATTTTGGTCACCTAAAAATGTCTTATTCAGTGTTTGGTAGTACTTAGCTCCACCCTCTTGTGTCACTTCTGTTTGCAAAAAAGCAAGATGACGACAGGCAAAATGCCGAACTCAAGGCTTCAAAACGGCAGTCCACAAACCAATGGGTGACGTCAGGCTGACTACGTCCACTTGTTATATACAGTCAATGATTTGAATTTGTCTTTTGAAACGAAAGGTCACATATTATTCTAATTAGTGCTTTTTTTAAATGATAGTTAGTGGTTAATGGACTCAACCCTCCATGTTTTGAGAAAATGAAACAGTGTTATGGGCAGTTGGTTAAACGGACTAGAGAACAGATTGACAGAAAAAATGTTTTATGGCTGTGTTGAAAGGTGGTTTCCAAACAGGCCCAGGGTGATACGATAATTGTGTGCGCCTTTTTTGCATAAAATGAAAACATTTAATAAAAACTTATACCCCCACATAAACAGCAGCACTTAGACAACAAATAGATGTGACCTCTAGCTGCCTGAGTAAGAGCACTGAGCTCAAAAAGGCTTGCCATCCTATCTGCATACTAGATTCTTGTGTGTGCACTTTTGTCTATGCGGGCGCATCAGAAGCTTTAATAAATATTTTTGTGTTGACAAGAAATGAGCGTTCTATTATCTTTATTGTCTTTAAAAGTCCAACAGAATAATCTAAAACCATCATTCTTTCCACTTCCCACCACTAACGTCTCAGTGTGATTTATTGTGCCCTACTCTACATAGTGCGGTGCATCCTCGTTTTTAAACCATTGTGTGCTTCTGTGTTATACCCTTGTGTCTGGAAACAGTAATAGTGGGGAGGAATTTTCTAAAGCGTTGCATCACACGTTATCTGTTCTCTTCACCTGCAAATGAACATCACCCACATGAATTTGCTTCGCCTCAGGCTCAGCTGCGTTGATGTGGATGATGGTATTTCCGTCTTACATGATTTCTTCTCATTTCAGCTGCAGCTTGACTGCCGTTTTAACCAACTTTGACAGCCCTTGTTTAAATTCTCTTACATGGTATTTGGTTGTGTATGTGTGTGTGTGTATACTCACACACAAACTTACAGATTTGTTTCTACTTGCCTGGTTTCCTGAGTTTGTGTATTTGTGTGTACATGTTTGCAAATGCATACACATGAATTTTTATCAGGAATACTCATTAAAATTGTATGGGAGCTGATGCCGTGCTCCTGCTCCACTGCTCCCGTTTCCGCACAGTTCTCCACATCTTGCCAGGTAATCAGGCGGGCGAACACATGCAGCCCTACCACCTCGACTGCCAACAGGCTGGGTTCAAGGCCATAAAAACAGCCACTGCAGCTAATTCACCCTGTCATGTTCATGTTCGATCCTGAGTGTTTTATACAGCAGCAACATAGGAGCTATTAATCTCAGTTTTGTTGAGTGCTGACTGAATTGATGGATCCTCTTAATGCTAATGCTGTGTTCCCTTTTCTTCATCCCCTCGTCTTCTCCTTCTCCTCTATTTATTCTCTTTTCCTCTACTATTCCTGCCCCCTCTCCTCCACCTCCACCACCACCTCCCTATTCTTTCTCCTCCTCT
>CAKALG010025888.1:0-36401 GCA_916700815.1 Helicolenus hilgendorfi | reverse complement strand
GATTAGTTGATTAATCTAACGACTAATTCATTGATTATTCAAAATATTTTTTTATAATTCAATTAATTTACCCAAAATAAATAGAAACAACTTGTATGTATACATATATGCATATATGCACTGCAGGGCATTATTTCACAACAAAAAATATCCCAGTCTTTACTGGTAATCTGTTTTTAGTCCAACATAAAATTTCTCTAAAATAAAATTAAAGCTTGTTAAATTCAAGTAAAAGGAACACAGTGCAATGTTCTTTATATATATATTTAAGATTAATACAGACTTTGATTCTCACAAACCGTCGTTTTGGTCACATGAGGTTGGCACGGGTTTCCATGGTTACACGTCTCCAACCAGCAAGGAGGCAAAACTAAACTACAAAACTAAATTATTGGAGTATCCTTATAAACTTGACTAGATATGTTCATGAACATATACTGTATGTCAACTGAAGTATTAAAAGGTTTAAAATGTAATTCTTAGTTAGCATGCTTTGGAGTAAAAATAAGTCCCCGGTGAGAGAGAGAGAGAGAGAGAGAGAGACTGATGAGAGATTCATTGCTCAGACAGGAGAGACAGACGAACCTAAACAGAGAGTAAAGAGAGAGAAACGGTGGAGACATGTAGTTCCATAAGTGTAGGTATACATTAGCCAGCCGTTACCAACAGCTAATGTTGACACAGGCCCCTGACCCACTGCCTGCTACACACAGAGAACACATGCTTTCACACAGTGGCAGCAACACCCGAGATTCCTCACAGATCAATTACCTATGCATGTGTGTGTGTGTGTGTGTACAGTGTGTGTGTGTGTATGTGTGTGTGTTATATGGAAAAGAGAGGCAAGTGTGTGCCTGTGTGTCTGTCTGTGTAAAGGAATGCATTCATTCTGACTGAGCAGAGCAAAACCTGCAGGTTCCTCTCAAAGAATATATTGCACTCTCTCTCTCTCTCTTTCTCTCTCTCTCTCTTTCTCTCTCTCTCTCGCACACACAAACACACACAGACAGACACACACATTCTTGCACACACACATAGAAAAACACACATGGGGCATACCAGGGCACTTTGTGATTGGTCTTAATGACCTCAGGAACAACAAAAGGCCTTTCAGCTTTCTTGTTTAGCTGCTGTTTGCTGCGTCGCTCATTAACTCCCACAGGAAGTCATTAAAGCCAAAAATCCATCCTGATAGGTCAACAGCAGCTGAAAAGGTTCCCAAAACCAGGAAGTAATCAGGTGCTGATTATCAACATGATGCCAAGTGTGATTAGGCTTTTTTTCCTGTGTTCGTTTGCGATTGTACCTTACCTTGTGCAGCTGTACAGCAATGCTGCACACGATAACAAATCACTTTTTGTTACTGATATGAAACTTTTCATGGTGGGCATTTAAAACTGGGGCTTTGAGAGATGAAAATCCAAACTGTATTGCACTGAAGAGTGAGATGCTTGCTATGAGTTATTTTTAACTCTTTGCATCACAGTTGAAAAGAACTCTTTTGGAAGTTAGAAAGTGCTCTGGATTTTGTGTTTAATCGAGTGCACACTCTCCATGAAACCAACTCTGATATACTGTACACACAGTTTGTACATCTAAAGCTGTTCTAGGGTATCACAGTGAATGAATGGACTTCTAAAGCAGTGGGGTGGTTGAAAAGTCGAGCTGTTTTAAAAATATTTAAGGATATGCAACTCAAAAGACCATACAGTAATTTTAAAAGAAAAAAATGGGAAACAAATGAGCAGATTTTAACTCTCAAAACCACCTTGCACAGCAAAATAGAAACCAGTTTTATTCACAAGTACTTTAGAGTGTCGTTGTCTCCTTTACTCCCTCTCCTCACTTCTTGTGTTCAAAAACATTCGCCTATGAAGAACAGGAGAGACCTGAATGTGAGATGTGTTCAGACAGACTGACAGCAGTTGTTGTTGTTGTTTTGGGGACATCAGACATGTTGGTGACTGCCTGTGAATGCAGCTGTATCCAGTTGCAATCGGTTCCTCTGCTAAGCTCAGAGGCTAGTGTTGATCAAGCGTCCCTGGTAGTTTGTCACACCTAGTCATGGACATCAGCACACACACACACACACACACACACACACACACACTCACACACACAGATACTCACATGCACATGAAAGAACAACTCAGTAGCACACAGAGGTACAGTTTCTGGTACAGATACAAATCAGTGGGCAACCTCCAGGGTATGAGAAATGAAGCCAATGTTGAAGTGCCTTAAACTTGCATTCTCTTTAACAGCCAGCAGGGGGCGACTCCTCTGGTTGCAAAAGGAAGTCTGATTATATAGAAGTCTATGAGAAAATGACCCTACTTCTCACGTTTATGGTCTCAATCGCTAGTTTCAAGTCTTCTTCAATACAGCATGATGTTCATTTAGTAAATTATTGTCCAATTTCGAGACAAATAGACCATAAATCAGGGTATGCTTTAGGGCGTGGCTACCTTGTGATTGACCCTGTACTTAGCTCCACCCTCTCGTTGTTCTGGTTGAAATAAAACAAGATGACGACGGACAAAATGCAGAACTCAAGGTTTCAAAATGGCAGTCCGCAAACCAATGAATGACTTCACGGTGACTACGTCCACTTCTTATGTACAGTCTATGATACAAATACAGGTGTAGGTATAAACTGCAGTTTTGTACACATGCACATTTGTACAGTTCTGTACAACGTATATGCTCCTACAGTACTCAGAGTGCGTTACTCACTATTCTGTCTTGATCAGCTCAAACAAACACTGGCTTGTTAAAAATTCTGGACGGCAGAGGCCCGTGAGAGATTGTAATGATAAGGCACACACACACACACACACACACACACACACACACACACACAAGGTAATCATAAGGCGTCACTTACAAGACTTGCAGACCAGATGCGAGCAGGTCCAGAATCGCTAAGTAGTGGTATCCTTAGGGATATGTAAATAACGCTATGTTACACAGAACGACCGCAATTTTTAGAAGTGTAGATTACTATTAGAATGAGTACCAGAGAGATACCGAGAGCGACACACAGTGAGAAAGAGAAAGAGCAGTAGTAGAGAGAGAGCGGGGGAATAAGCCGAAGCAAAAGATGGACTGAAAGGGAGCGCCGAGAGAGGCATGCAGAGTGAGTGAGGGCGCAATGACATTAAGTGTGAAATATTTTGAGGAGATGAAAAAGCAAGTAAATATTCTGGGGAAGCACGAGAAGAAGCGGGTGAATTTCTCAGTCCACTGTGAGTGTCTGGTTTGGATATATGGCCCATTTGTCTCACTTCAGACACTAAAGAATTCTCTTCTCTCTCTCTCTCTCTCTCTCTCTCTTTCTCTCTCTCTCTCTCTCTCTACACTTTTCTCTCTGTCGCCCTGCATGTTAACGGTGAAAATAATTTCTCTGTATTCAGTCTCACAACACTCTGCACTCATGTCTCACATGCAGACAAGCAGAAACAAACGCACACACACACCAATACACACACACACACACACACACACACACACACACACACACACACACACACACACACACACGTCTCAGGTTTGACATAAGCCAGACAGAGCCATTATGGTCAATGCATGCGAGTGTCCCTGTGTCTCATCACCCCTGATTGGTTCAAACAAGACATCGCCTCATTGGGTCTGTCCCCATCACAGTGAACATAAAACAGGGATCGCATTTAGCCCTCTCGCTCTCAACTGATGGCAATAAATGTAGCCATCATAGATTTCCATTTTTGACCCATTTATTGCCTGGTTGCATACTGCAGTGTTTGGAATATCCTTCCATGGTATGATGTGCGCAGAGATGTTGTAGTGTAAAATGCGTTGAATTAACTCGTCACAGTTGAATCTGGGTATCACATTGAATTCTTTAAGTCATATGGTGATGTAGAGTCGGAGTGCAGTATTGAATAATCTAACAAAATGCTTTTTTTCTCTCCTTCCCTCACTGGTTCCTGTTTTCCTCTGCGTCCATCCCTCTCCTGCTGAAATCATCCTCAGGTGAGAAGAACATTTCCCATAATAATAGCTGATGCATCAGGTCTGATACAGAAATAGCAATATAGCAATCTCACTTTGCACTGTCCCACTTTGCACCTCGTGCTGCACAGGTGCAGCTTTGGAAATCCACAACCCAGATGAATTGTAGTTGGAAATCCAGCAGTGCTGTTGCAGCATATACTCGGGCTGAGAACCCTCTATTGAACTGTAGAATAGAGAGGCTTCTGAGCTGTACATTTAAACAGTACAAATGCTAGACAGATGCAGTGTTGCCTGTGTGTGTACTATATGCGTGTGCAACCCTTTGGTCTAAAAATGTATTTATAATCTACTAATTTGCTTTACCAAATACATTTAAGAAAGTGCTTTACTGGCTCGTTTTTTCAAGTCCAGGAACACAACATTTTTAAGGCCCAGACACACCAAGCCAATATCAAAGAACTAGTGGTGAAGAAGGCCGCCTGTTGCATTGCCTCAAGTCGCCAATGTCTTGGCCAAAAAGTTGCACTTGAACACACTGCAAAGACTACAACCAATGGCTGACTATCACGTACGTCCTGCGCCTACATGAGAGGAAATAAATCTCCACACCAGCAGGCAGCGGTAGTCTGTATTTGTCATTCAAAACGGGAAACCATAAGACCAAGGACTGTGGACATACAGTACAAGCTCTTGTTATGATACGTACATGAAACAAAGCGGCAGTTGCCGACCATTTTCACACCACTCTCACTCACCACTTCATTCCAGATGGCCATGTCGTTGTGAAAATATCTGTGTATTGGAATGATCAGATGAGATGAAGATGAAATATGAGAAGAGCCCTCTGTGTTTTTCCTCTTGACTTTACTTGTTGGCTTGCTTTATTCGGGTTCGTTTCTCTTCTTGTGCACTGATTTGTTTGAGTTAAACAGCCAATCAGAGTGATTTCTCTCACCGACGGGCTCTGCCACCAATTCAACATGCTGAATCGGCCCAAAAAACTCAGACACAGGCAGACTAAAGCCGACTGTGCAGGACACATTGCAAAAAGTAGGCCGACAGACGCTCACTGACGCCCGACCGGAGTGTGATTTCCTTTAATGCAAGCGCAGGACGTACGTGGTAGTTGGCCGTTGGGTGAGGTCTTTGCGATGTGTTCAAGTGCCACTTTTTGGCCAAGACTCAGGCGAACATACATAGAAAAAACAAATAAAATGTCTGTACATGTTTGCTGTACAGCATCTCCATCTTTTCATTGTTACCTTATAGTATTCCTGCTGCAGCAGAACATATACTGTATGCCATGTATCCCACTATGTGATAAACCTGACTTTATGTCCTTCATATCTTCAACATCGTCAAAGCCCAATTCCTATTAACTCTGGCCGATATGATAGCTGAGTATTGAATCTTGTTAGATGGCAGCGACAGAGAGATACAGTTTTGTGATTCTCAGAGAAATGGCTTTGGACAGGAACAGTGGTTCTCGATCTCCAATTCCCCTCGGGGTGCGTTAAGTTTTTGTTCCAGCTTATCCCTCCATCTAGTCGACTCAATTGTGCTGTTCAGTGAACAGTGAAATGGACTTAGCAGCTCCTCAGTACTGTCAGGTGTGTTTGTTCTCTGAAATAAATGAACAGATGGCTCACAAACCAGCAGCGGGTCATGAAGGCTAGAGGTGTGTGTGTGTGTGTGTGTGTGTGTGGGTGTGTGGGTGTGTGTTCGCTCGCATGCATGGAAATCCATGAACCTGTGTGTGCGTGTGTTTGCACACATCTGTGTACTTGTGCTCGTGTGTGTGTGTGTGTGTGTGTGTGTGTGTGTATATAGCTGCGTGTGTTTTCTGGCAGAGAAGAGGAAAGCGAAGATGAGGATGGAAAAAAGGGATCAAGAAAATAAAATAAAGAAAAAAAACAACAACTTTGGGAACATAGTTAGCTGGAAAAGAGGACATATCAGAGGATAATTGAAAGAAAAAGCAAAGGGGAGAAATGAGATGAAAGGTTTCCAGGTATGTTAAGGTAGGAGGGGGAGAAGAGATGGGGCATATACAGTATAGGCAGTCCAAAGACATGATGGAAAAAAAGAGAGAGGAGATGAGGACAGGGAAAAAAACAGAGGGTGTTGAGTATGATTTAGATAACAAAAGAAAGCGGTGACTGGATCCATACTTTAGGGATAGAGACAACATGTCTCTAAGTAAGGAGAAGGAAAGAAACAAGCTTATTATGATGATGATGTACACTCTTTACAGAGAATGAAAGAAGAAGAAACTGTAGGCGGTTGCAAGGATAACGGTGAAAGTTGGTAGAACACATTTGACATCATTATAGAAAGAGATATAGAGCTATGGGGATAAGAGACAAAAGAGGAGGGAAAGAAATAAAAGGCACAAAAGGGCAACTGGGGATAAAACGGAAAATTGAGGGGGAGATGAAGAAGTTAAGGCATGACGAGGAAGGGCAGCATTAGGATGAGGTGCACAGTGGGGGGGGTGCATGATTATAGGAGGTGAGACGGAGAGAAGAGGTGGTGAAGAATCAAAGAGACAAATTCCTACTCTGAAAATAATACGGGGGAAAAGAGGAAGGAGGTGGAACCAGGGATAGACAGACAAAGAGAGTGTCAGAGAGGACAGACAGAAGGTGTGAACGGAGCCCTGACATGAAGAGCAAGTGACCCAAACAGAAGTTTAATTAGCATATGTAAATTACAGCTGCCTCTCCCGCGCCAGCTCTCTCTCGCACCTTTCCATCCTCCTTTCCTCTTCTCTGTCTTTCACCTTTTTTTTCCTTCATTACTCTAACCTACTCATCCCCTTTCCCCTGGCCTCCTAATCTCTTCTTGTCTCCTCTCTATCCTATTCGCTCCGTCACCTTTTTTCATACACAGTCCCTTTTATTTACTCTCTCTCTCTTTTCTGGCTGTCACTTTTTGGTTGGAGTCCCTGAAACCTCCGTTTTTCTCACCTCACCTCACCTCGCCTCGCTACATGCCTCTTCTCCCTCTCCCCTCTCCCCTCTCTTCCTCTCCTATCCGGTCGCCTGGCAGATAATGTTGGCAGTTTGCTAAGCAATTGTTGACTGTATTATGGCACACTTCACTGGGATATTTATGTGGTCTGTTATCTAAGCCCCGTGAATAAACCAGCCAAACTGTGAGCTAGCCAGTCTGACAGCGAGGTAGCCGGCCAAACAGCTTTTCTACTGAACTATAAGAGGAACCCAGTAACCTTGAGGTTATCACATGCAACACACACATACACACTCTAGTACACACAGGTAACACGTCTGACCTGTACTGATGCCGTGATCCAATAATGCTGAACCATCTCTCTCTTTCTTTCTCTCTTCTTTCTGCAATGTTGACACCTTGCGCTACACACACACACACACACACAGAGATACCTCATGCTACACGCACAAAAACACACATCTGCAGTCCTCACCTCCTGTTTCCTTCCTTCCTAACTACTTGGCTCACTGCCTAAACACACCTCTCATCTCCGATTTGAATCGTTTTTGTTACTCTGTCTGAATCAGAGTGACATTTAGGTTAAAGCCCGCTTCACCTACATCAGCTTCATATGTACTGTATTTTTAAACACTGTCGGGCGAATTCACAAAGAACGGATTGTGGCCGCTGGTAGCGCCATGAATTGTGCATTACTTGCAACCGCTGTCTGCCCCGTCTCAATGTTAGATTCACAAAAGATATATTACAGCGCAAACACGCCCATAAAGTTTTGCAGCTGAGCGCAATTTACCCTTTTTTTGCATCTGATTGCAATTATCTATGTGGTAAAGTATGAATGTTGCCTTTGCGGCAAGAACACAGTAAGCAGGACAATGGCAGAGAGAAAAAGAAAAATGTAATTTTCAGACCGCGAGCTACAACGAGGTGCAGAGGCATTCCTCAAAACTTCAGGCTAGGAAATTAAATGTGAAGGAGAGAAACCGCATTTGGGTCTGTCGGTATAAATGGGATTCAGTTACCACCAACTCTCTGAAGATGCTAATAATTTCACTGTAACTCTGTGTGTCTATTAGCGCTAATCTTTGTGAAATCATTTGCATAGAAAGGGACCAATTTTACGCCAAATGTATGCATATTGCCTAATTTAAATACGTGCAGGAGCACCGAGACTCTATTTTCTTGGCAGTGCAGTTATTTGTGTATTTCAGCCTTTGCGGGTGCTTTTAGAATTGTTTCTTTTTGTCTTATTAGCAGGATTAGCAGCCGCAAAAGCCGTGCGATCCTTTTGTGAATATGCCCCTATGTGTTAATTATAACCACTGCTATATTCTTTGATGCATGTACATATTCATTCTCTTTTGTTATGCGTTCAATAACTCTGTTTTGTTGTTGTAGATGTACTGATAATTAGGGATGGGTACTGAGGACCAGTCTTAAATTGGTACAGCTTCCTGATTTGTCAGAACCGTAATACCGAAAACATCTGCAGCAGTCGGCACTAGTATCAGTATTTGAACGTTATTCATTTGTTAGTTTAACACTTGGCACTTTCAGATTGCCGAAATATACTTTTCCCTATAGCCTGATGGTTGATGTGTTAACATTGTGTGACTTGTTATTTACACTGGATAGACTGTAGGTACTGCATACAAGTTAAAATGCTATGAAGAGTGGGCTAAATGTTGTAAAACAAAAGAAAACACGGCTAAGACTGTGTAAGCAGTTGTTGTATGTAATGAGGGTAACTCTGGCGACCTTGTGTAAAACGCAAAAAAATGTAAATCAACTTTTATTGTCGCACATTGTACATAGCACAGCACACAGTGAAATTTAGCTTTTGCATTTAACCCATCCTAGTATATTAGGAGCAGTTGGCAGCTACTATAAGGCGCCCAGGGAGCAGTTTGGGGAGGTTGGTGCCTTGCTCAAGGCCACCTCGACAGGTACCTTTCCAGCTACCAGTCCACACTCTGTACTGTGTTCATGTGGGGACTTGAACCGGCGACCCTCCGGTTCCCAAGTCAAGTCTGACTGAGCTACTGCCGTCCCCAGTGACAATATGCTTCATATTTGTTGGATTTCTGGATTTTTGGAGCAAAGCGGCTTGCTGCTAAACTCAATATTTTAACAAGTTAACCTTAATGTTGGTCCTATGGTCCTCTGCTCTCAAAATTAAGCAGTTTCTGCTCTTAAATATGTGCCATGCTTATCGCTTATATGCCAACTTGTTTTTGAAGCAATGACTTGTGCCAGTATTATTGATACGATTATCAGTACAGGTATCGATACCAGACAGAATGATAATGATATCTCATCCCATCATTACTTCAGCTATCTTCTTCAAAAATCTAACTACACATGTAATATTTATGGCTATTATCATACTACTTCTAAAAATACTGGAGGAACACTACATATATCTAAGTGGAACATTGTTTTGCAGCATCTGTGTGAGATGCTAACAAGGTGCCTACAGTAGGAATGCTGAGTTTTGTTCCTGCTATGATTGTGACCTCATCATTGTTATATCTCATTTGTGTGCGGACCCAGGCATCAGCTGCTCAGAGTACTCCACTGGGGAACCATTAATAAGGACAAGCTTCTAGGCTATGAGCAACAGCCAAATCACCGTCACATTGCCATGACGATTTCTTAAAGGTGAACCGTTTTAGAATTTATTTTTTTAATTTGGGAAACCAGCTGATATTCAACAGAAATGGTTTGACTTGCATATTACTAGCATTATTGCCTTGAAAGTATAGTTATGTTCCTTTTAACTACCATCACAGTAAACTGCAGAAAGGCCATCTCCAAGAGTTACAGCTAAATGTGTGCATAGATATAATTAAGGCTGGTTTAAAAATACTTTCTAAGGATACTGAATTCATGCGCAGTAGATCTGGGCATTAGGCCTGCATCCCCGTACTTTCTCCTGCAACTGCATCTCCATTAATGTTTGTCCTTTTTTGTTCAGTAAACACTCGCTCATTGCAGGCTGTTTGTTAAACAGCATCTCATTTTCCATCTCATCCCAGACATCAAACGTCTGTGGAAGCCCTCGGGGTCCTAGCACACTAAAAACCTTAACAAGGTGTACAGGCAGGGGAGGGGTCTCTATAAACACTCCCTTTGATGTCTGTGTGCTTAAGTTCACTAAGGCAACATCATAATATCCTATATTTCTGAAAGGGTTTGTTGTGTTAAAATGATTACAGATCGCTATTTCAGCGGAACTCATATATTTGTGCTCTTTCCGCGGCCTCCTGCCAGAGCTTTGATTCTCCGCTCTGCTTTGTTCTCTTAACTTCTCATTACTGTCTACACTCAAAGAAGAACGGCGGATATGAGAGCTCTTTGAGTTACAGTAAACAGTATATTTCATTACCGAAGAGAGCAGACTGTTGATCTGTGACCTTTGGTTTCAAATTACTATGTTCACTCTTGTAGACTCAAGTCCCATTATGTGTGCTAAAAAGTTGCTTTAATGAGTATTGTAGGGTGTGCGTGCAAGATCCAAGAACACATTGAGGCCTTTTATTTAATTTTGTTAAATTATTTTTGCAAGAATTTAATTAAATAAAACAGATACATCGTCCAAAGATAATTTTGTGAAATAAAGAATAAAGGGAGTCCCTGTTAGTGCTCACTTTAACAAAGGTCCTATGATTTATTTTCACCCCTCTGTATCCTTGGCAATATGTTTTATTCAGATTTTCTCTCCGCAGCAATTTTTTCCTCCTTTTTCCTCTCTATTGCTATTCAAGTCCTCTGCTTTATCAGTTCCGTAGACTTCAGCTCAAATTGATGGGTGCTTTATTGGCACGACACAAGTAGAGCATACTTTGCCAAGGCAAAGATTATTCATTATAGAACAATAACAATCCAAACAAAAACCAATTGGTTTATTAATGTTGTCCTTTTTCGTTAATGCGTCAACCATCTTTGCAGAAATAAATTACATTCTGAATATCCACTTGAGGTGAATGGACTTTTCTTTGCTGCAGGACTGACTTGACTCTGGAAATGAGCAACTTGTTTTGTCAAAGTAAATCACTTGTTTTTCTCTGAGTAACTGAAGCATTCGGGCTGATGCAGTGACTTTGTCACAGCTGATTTCTATTTGGTTCTGTAGATTCTCTGGAGTTGTCCTTAGTTGTGTTTTTATTTGGCTCTTTCTAGCAAAATGCATTTTCATTCCAAATACGGACACTTGTTTGTCCTCTGGATGTCTTTTAATTTGCGTTGGCACTCGTGTATTTGCACATTCACTGAAAAACTCTACATCTGTAGGCAAAGCTTGTCCTCAACGTTGCTGACACAAAATAAGGGACTTTTTTTAAAGTTGTATTATTCATCTTTCTATTCCCCTTTTATTCTCTTTAAAAGCTAAAAAACCTAAACAGAGTCCCAGTGCGGAATTTAATTTATAATGAACTGTGGTTGCATCCGAATTCCCATACTAACATGCTATTTAGTATGCCAGAATGTGTGAGAATTTTTAGTATGTCCGAAACCTTAATGTGAAACCAATAGTACGCGAAATGCATACTATTTCTGGTGAAATGTTACAGTATGCAAACCCTGGACACTAGGGCGGCATAATTATCCCACAATGCAATGCGGTAATGACGACGATATTCATAACAAACGTTGACGGACAGCTCTGTAACGTTAATAATGCTTCAATTTAACTAAGTATAAGATTTCACTTGATTAGTAGGCATAATATATTTTTAAAATTAATTCAGACTTTGATTCTCATAAATCATCATTTTTGTCAAATGAGGTTGGCATTGGTTACCATGGTTACACATCTACAACCGGCAAGGAGGTTCTCAGGAAGTGATGACATAAATTTCTGCTCAGTTTATCCGAAAAGATACATACCGCTGTTTATTCACGCAAAAGTATAAGTTTGAGGGTGGTGTTTTCCCATAATGCATCTTTTCTCATACTTCTCCAATCATTGTGTTTTTGAATGTCTGTCTATCTCCTTTTACCTCTTTTGTCCGTTTCTCTCCAATATTTCCAAACTCTAAATCTCTGTATATGTCACTCTTCCTCATTCAGCGCTCTGCCTCACTGTCTCTTTCTCTCTCATCTGTGCCTCCCTCTCTCCTCCCCTCTGTTCTGCTCTGGTGTCCAGGGGCCCGAGGGCGGATTTAGTTAGAGAAATGGTGTGAGAATGACAGAGAGTACGAAAGGGAGGAAGGCGAGAGGAAGAGAGGAACAGATCAGCCATAACCTAGTGTCTTGTGAAGCTCTTGACGCTGATCCAGTACAGTATCTGATCCCGTGTCATCCGTTACCCCGTGCCATGAGAGACCAGAATAAAAAGCTGGCTTGAAATTGGTCCCAAATTGAAAATATCCCCTGCTTCCCACAGGACACCGGCTGCGGGACTCCCCATGTCATTATTCAGGATTTTACACTAAGTGAGGAGCCAAACAGCTCCAATATCAAAATATCTGGTGTCATCTTTTTTCCCAGATAATCATTTTTCAGATTCCAGCATATGAGTACGACACGAGCAGAGCAGCCACGGACCCTTTGTTAGAAAATGATTCCAATGAATATAAATGTTGATGGTCTGATTACCATGGATGAAATGTAATTCACTTTCACGGCACACATCTCAAAATCTTTGTGAATAAGAGCAGAACTTTCTGCATTGGAGGCCAATGAAAGAAACAGTGTGATATATTTATGCAGGTGATTTGTTGGTCTAGCTTTAATCTGCATGGCTAGATACCACTAGGGGAAAATTGGGGAAAGTATGGTTGTTGTTTTCTTTTGGGTGTAATTTGGGTCAGCAGACATGTTGGTGAGTTTGTCTTGTTTAATAGGATCTCCTCGATAGATAGATGCAGTTGAATATTTCACGCATACTTAACATGTCTGCTGTATACCAACTGAAGACTGGTATGAACACTTAAGACGAAAATATAGAAGCAAAGAAGCGAAACTCTCATGCTTTTTTCTCGTGTTTTGAGTGAAGAATATAACCGTTTAATTAGGTTTCTGATGCTTCAAAGTTAAGGGAGTGAAAGAATAGATAAGACGATGTCAGAAGTGTATAACCATTTGAATGGGTCTCTGTCGGTTCAAGGTTAAGGAGTGAAAGAACAGATAAGACGATGTGTATAAAAAGAGCATGTAGGATGCAAGGGTTACGATTCTTCTACTCTGCTGACTGGGTGCCTCTCGAATAAACAGACAAGGAACTCAAGAAATCTGTGTCATTTGCTCATTGAAAAAATACTACATTAGGTTTAGGTAAAGATCATTGTTTGGAGTTAAAATAACTCCAATACGGAAGTTATGTGACAAATAAATCACTTTTGACTTTTGGTTTCACACAGGATACGAACACCAGACAGAAGTCTGGTGTTTTTTGACCCGCCCATCCACCCCGACTTCCTCCCTCCGCTTGTCGCTCTTTATACTTCCTGGTTCACAATTATGTGGCTTACATACCAATGGATTTTGTGGGATATACACGAATTACAGTGCATTACTTTTTGTAGGTGTGGCTACTAACGGTGTATGAGAACGGTCTGTGTCATTATCATGTAAGGTGTTTGTATGGTAATATCACACCTGCTGCCAGTCTAACACAACACATTGTATCTGCTATATTACCTTTGTTTTCTGGCCACTTGCAAAGCGCCTACATTGGATGTAGCTGGTCACCTTTGAACCACATCCTCAGGATACTGGATGAGGACCGTGTCTGCTTTCGCATTTTGCTGTTTTCACTTTTATGTGAGGAGGAGAGTTCTGTGTGGTTTTGCCAATATGCCACATTACCATGCAGGAGGCTGCTGTTGTATTCTTCATGTTCAAAAGCGTGTTTTGAAAGAACTCCTTCTTCAGCTGGGTATGTGTGCACACTGTGCATACACACATACCCAGGTGTGCTCAGTGCACACACTCATTATAATATATGGCCATTATCATATTCCTAATTTGCACCCGAATGGTGAAAGACACAAAGGGGATGAAGGGGACACAGCACAACATTCCATAGCAGGGTCATAAATCTTGTGTCCTCACTGCCCCCCACACACACCCCCCCCAACACACACACACGTCTGTCAGATGTGCACTGCAGTAATTAGGTCTTTCAGGTTATGATAATGTTTGTGCTGTTTTCTGGTTCATCTGCTCACTGGTGCACAGAATGCCATTAATCACACCAGTCTAAAGCACATGCTGATACCACCACAGTCTCTCAGTGTGTGTGTCTGTGAGAGTTTGTGTGTAAGTGTGCATGCCTCATTTGATGGTGTATGTTTTTGTCTTTGTACTGGCAGAGGCGAGGAATAGAGTGAGAGAGAATGAGGGAGAACGAGAATATAGTGAAAGAGGGCAAAAGCCACATGGAGCTGTGAAAAAGACAGAGGTAATGAAGGTGATTTCCCTAATAATGTACACCGTGCAGGGCTTTGCCTATCTCTGTCTATCATCCGCTTTTTTAAAATTCATTTTCCAAGCCCACAACCAGGGGCGACTCTGGGATCAGACTTTTATGGGGGACTCAGCCCCCAATGAGAATGTGACATGTGAACTATCAAGGGTGTAGGTTTCGTTTCAACATTGTTGAGGGACACATTAAGCTGGGGGTCTGGGTGTCCTCCCCCAGGAAATTTTGAGCGTCAAACACTTCATTTTCTGCATTCTCGTGAATTTGTATGCACAAATTTCTGCCTTTTCTTCATCAAGTTGTGGTGGAAATGTCTTGGTCCTAATGAATCCACAAGGATCTCATCTTTCCATCTATGTAATTCCAAGACTGTTTAGGGACCCCAGAATGCAGAAATATTCAAATACACCATATCAGAATAGGCAAAAATAACACATTTTTACTGCATGCAAAATACTGCATGGTTTTTACCCTAAAATGTGATTATCATAATGTGGGTATGTCTGTAAAGGGGAGACTGGTGGGAACCCATAGAACCCATTTTCATTCACATATCAAGTTCACGTTTCAAGTTTCTTTATTCGTCATATGCATAAGAATTACAGCAAGCACTTGGCAATGGCAATCTTCAGTTTAAGGTACCCTTAAACAATGCTCATTAAAAATGTCTATATAAAAAAAGGAAAATCGCAGAAGTAAAAGCAAAATGAGAATCAGAGAGAAATCACTAGAACTTGGGCTGCTATAAATTGGTCTCATGTTATATCTCAGTGTTTACAGGAAGAAGCACCACTTTTCCAATAACAACAATTTTTTCAGAAAAAAAAAGAAAATAATTAGATAATTTCAACAAAGACATTTTTGTTTTAACAGTGTTTATCCCAAAACCTCTGTTGTTAAAACCGCAGGGGTTTTGTGATAACAGGGTGGCATGGGCTTCTGCTAAACCCAAGGACAATCTGACACCCCATGTTATTGTCCCTGTTGTTATGTCTTTAAGCAAAACACAAAATCCCTCCCCAGGAGTGCTGCTACAGTGTGTAGCTGATCTTGGGCTCTGACCTCCCTGCAGAGGCAGGTGTTAAGACAATTTCCCTTCAAGCATTAAAGTAAAATATATCATTATATTTGGCCCCACTTGGCCCAATCATACCGCATTAATGTCTCTGGCTAATCGCCTTTCACACGAGACCACAAGATCGCAGAAGTTCATGCAGTTACCCATATCCACTTAACCACAAACCCATGTACACATTCACTTAAAATTCAGGTTCCTGATGAGATGTGTTGAGCTGAAGTTTGAACCTGTTTGTCGCATCGACCATGCAAGCGCACATATAATAGTTTGCATGTAGAATGAAGACTAAAGCATTATCCATTATATACACACAAAATAACTTCTCCTCCTATTGTTCTTGTAGTATAATTCTTACCGCCATAACTTTCATGTCCTGTCAATGCTGGAATGCCATTGGACAAGCAAAATAGAGGTCAGCATATCTGGGTTCACATTTCAGTGTAGTGAACTATAGTAAACCTAGCAGATAATTAGGCCAGCATGTTCTGCTGTGGCTCAGGCAACTGCTCAAGAGAGTACAGACACACTCACTATAGAAAATAATGACCATTATCTGTAACGTCCCCCCTGGGGGTTTGGGGTGAAAGCAGGGTTAGGTTTTTTTACAATAAAAAATAATATATTAATAATAATTATAATCCAAAGTCCACTTACTAGCTTTTTTTCAAGGATTTCAACTACATCTTAGTCACCTAAGTGGAGAGAAATTGATTAGTAAGTGGACCTTAAATTCAGATTATTTTTTCTAAAACCAACTGTATTCATGTCAAGAATGAACTCTGGGTTCATGATGAATTATGAGGATTTTTTTACTGTATGAAGGAATATCCTCATACAGACACCTTCACACTGTGTCACACTTCTATCTGATATCATGTTTCACCCTTTATCTTCTTCCATCATTTATCTCTACAGTAGACATTCATATCTCCGACACAGATCCCCTGTAATTACCCCACTGATAAAAGCATGTTTTTCGACAAGGTCTTTCCTTCGGTATCACTTTTCCTCTAGTGCCTCCAGCGTTAAAGACGGCACACAATAGACACTAAGCACCTTTTGTCACTCTTAATTTGTTGTTAACATGTTTTTGAATAACTTTTTTTTCTGCCAACATTTTTATTGGATTGAAACATTTATTATCCAGCCTACGAGGCAGGTTAGCGATAGGCGAGGACACGGTTTTATAATAAAACCAATATCGTGGCATTACTCTCTTAGGATGGAGTCTCTATTCTTAAGTGTAATCATTTGTTTAGAGTGCAGAGAGTGGAAAGTGGTGCTAAAGCATACCTGATTGTCCAAGCAAGCACGGAGATCAATGGCCACAGAAAAAAAACTAGCGACAGAGAAAAAACAAGCATCTTCAAGGACTCAAAATCACATACGGTCTCACACTTTTTTTTTCTGAGCTACATGTTCTTTTGTTCTCTTTCATCGGGTATCTGTGCAACCTTTTCCTCCTTTTTTCATCATCCTACTCTTTCTTCTCGTCTCCTTGCTCCGCCAACACCAAGACATGACACATGCATAAGATAGAAACTGATGATATGCAAACATGATGCTGCCTGTGAACTAAGCTTGGTGTATCAGAGGAAACGGTATCAAAGCCTTTGATCCATTTTTAGTGTGTGTGTGTGTGTGTGAGAGAAAAAGTAAGGCAGGGGAGCGAGGGTTAAAATATCTCCTTGTGAAAATGACCCCAGACTGGCTGAGAAAATATGTCACAATATTACTGCACTCTGACGAGCACACCGCGGCCTTGTGAGGTACCTGATATGACAAGAACAAGTCTTTGTTCTCTCACTGTAGAAACGTAATCTAACTCCAATTACAGCATTGATGCAAAACAGTTTGCATAATCCTTCTGAGTGGATCTATTTTTCTTTGTGTTTTCATTACACAGAATGCCATCCTGTATACACAATAGATCATATTCAATCCACTTCAATTCAATTAAATCTAACCTCTAAATGTGGAACTCTGTTACAATGAAAGCCATGCCCTCATCAGTTCACGTCATGATAAAGGTACAGTTTAAAAGTTGGGGAATGATCAACTATTAGATGTTGCAGTACATGAAGTGACGAGTTGGGATGAGAATGCGTTAACTCAACTTCTAATATCAGCACAACGGTAGTGAATGGAAACGTGCAACGTTCAATTGCATTTTCTTTTGTAGATTTTCTGTAAATTCAGTTGAAATCTGCACTACATTCGGATGGAAACCTAGCTATTATCATTCTGTGTTAATATAACTCAGTTTTTTTTTCCAGCTTATTATAAATGTTCAGCTCATTCACCGTGCATTTGCAGGCAAATATCTGTTGTGATGTGCACTCAAAAATAGTTGCTGTGTCCAATGTTCTACTTCTAAAGTGATAAAACTAAAAAAAAAAACAATGCAGGGCGATGTCATTAAGCCCAAATTCAACAACAGCAACTACCTTTCCATCTGTATTAAGAGTGCCTGTGACACAAATACATTAAATCTATTAAACTGCAATTAGCCTGTAAACGTTTTAAGTGAAACTCTACACTCTTGAACATGCCCATTATTTAACTTGCTAACAAAAGTTCAAAGCATTTCAACACATTGGATGTGTGATGGATTTATTAATATTGGTCTGAATGTACACCATCTACAAGCACATATAAACTCCACCTGCCAGCTCTCTGAAAACAATAGTATTGGCTCACTCAGCTGTAGTCCATTACCTCTGAGCTTACAAGGCTGAATCACTTAAAAGCCATTCATCAGCTCTCTGACAGGGCAACCTACTGCAAACAGATTCAGTCATGCAGTGAATCTTCTCTGGTAGCCCCCCCACAACATTTCAACTTGTGACCTCAGCGTCCACCTGCACAGAGGCTCTTTCATCATACAGCACGTCTTCTTTATGGCTCACTCAGTCACTCACGCACTCACACACATGCAGACTTAACATAACTCACTTAGTGTGCACGCAAATGTACACACTCACACACACTTAAAAGCCTCATCACCTTTGACCTTGTGACCCCAGTTAACTAACTAACCTCTTGTTATTTCCCCCGTTCACTGCGCCTCTTTGTGTGGGGCCTCGCTGAAAGGATCCAGTCATGCAGCACTGGTCGCCCCGGGGCAACTTCAGCTTCCAGCCTATCAACGTATCCATACATCTTTTTCTTCTACACCGATCCACGTATAAACACAGTGACTCAGTCACTCGTTCACTTGAGGATTTGAACTTCTAACCTTTTTTGGTTTGCTCAGTCGCGTGTGGCCATTTCCTGGCAAGTCTATACTCTCTGATGGCCTTTTATTCTGTTAATGTTAATGTGAAGCCCAGCAGGCAGGATGCAAAGGAGCAACAAGCACTTAGCAATTCTATATTTGAACTTGATCTTGTTTGCATGCAACTGTGTAATGCATAATGAAAGCAGCTTATACAGAAGCTTATAAAGGAAAACAGCTCATATCCACTCATCTTCCAGAATAGTTTGTTGAGAGTCATTGACAGATCTTCAGGTATACAATAGCCCTGTAGGACATGGTTAAGAAATGAAATCACTGTTTCCGCATTTGAACTCTTGACCTTCTTGTTTATGTATGACCATGTGTTACTAATGCAGAGCGTCCCTCAGCACTATGACCGGGCTGTTAAGAATCTGCTCCCCAAACTAGTCAAGTAAAAGTTAATGATGCATATACAGTTAACTCCTTTCCATATGAACTCCGTCTGAACTTAATACTTTGCTGGGATCTATTTTCTGACCAGCTAATACAAGATTTTGTAAATACATAATTAACCGCACAGTGACTCTGTGTTAAATGGAATTAAATTGTGTTTCAGAATAGCCTGAAATGGAAATGAATCATGGAAATTAATCCTACAATTGAATCACCCAAGATTGAATGCACAACCTCTAGCCATGTTTCCACCACAGTAGTTTTCCTAATGTTCAGTGATGTACTAATATCTTTACCTTATCCTTTTCACCACCTGAAGTCATGTCCTTTTGATTAAGTTACTGCTATGCTGTCTCGTATGGTAAAAACAGGAGGTCATTTTTTTGTTTTGAGATGGGATGACTTGTAGCATGGTTGGCGGGTTTTTACCGATATCAAATTGAATTGGGAGAGGCATTGGGGAGAGATAATATAGGTCTCATAACTGCTTCCTAAAGTTGAAAAGAACTTGTTCTGAACAGCTTCAATGTCCCTCCCTGTTGCCTTTTTAATAACGCTTTGATGGACATTCTTTTTTATTAATATTTCACTCCCACAGCTAGGATTTTTAGGTTTCTCCAATATAATTGAGTTAAAGCTTTTGACACAGAAACTTTATCTTTTGATCAGTCCAGGTCCAAAAAGAAATCAGAGAAAGCATCAGTCATAGAGCAGCTCTTAATGAAGAGCGTGAAAACAAGGAGCCACAGCGCTTCAACTCTTCTCCTTTTTAAGGCTGGTCCCCCCTCACTCATGACACCACTCTGCTGCCCCAAGTGCTTAGGAAAGATAAAAAGGGAAATATTTCAGAGTAAAGTCGAGATATCTCTTCAAGGTGGAGAGACTTTGCTGGCAGAAGTTACTCATTATTCCCCCTGCTTCTTGAAAAACATTTTGTAGTCTCACTCCCGGCTGCCATTTGAGCTTGTGAAGTCTCTCACAGCTTTGAACTGTGTACCCGTGCCTCCGAGCCTCGCCATTGTTTGTGCGCTCACCAGCATCAATGGGTTGCATCTGGGCCACATGTCAAAATGGTTAGCGATCAACCACCAGTCAACAAACCAATGACACAACAGAGCAGCTCAGGCACTCCTATAGCGTGCATGTTTACTTGCACCAACATGAGTTTATGTGTTTCTCTGGGGAGTCCATGAATTGGAGGCTGTGTTTAATTTAAATGCGAATGAACAACTAGGACACTTCCACGTACTCTACGCATTCCTCGCCGCTGAGCCAGGAACTACATGTTTATGCTCACCAGTACTGTTTATTGCATCAAGAACACGGAGAGGGCGCGTTGAGGTTAATGTTTAAATCATCTTGGATGTAACTATATGTTAGAAATCAATTTTTGATGTTCATGCAAAAGTGCTTGCTATGAATAGCAAATACACTGTCAACACAGCTCATGTGTTGAATCATGTATGAAGTTTCCGTGTATACAGTAACCGGGCTTATACCATATTGATCGTGAGGCTTTACACACTAGGGGCATGATGAAAAAAAATGGGGATCTGGTCTTCGCTACCCGTGTTAGGGTTGAAAGGAGTAATAGTTTGTCATCCTGGTTCAAAAATCGCCCACTGTGTGTAAAGACCTTTACTCGTGTAGTATCAATACAAATTGATATACAATACAAATAAAATAAAATTTGTAAAATATTAAATAAAATAAACCTATAAAATTCAGCTTTGTGAAATGCAATTTTAGCCTCATCCAAGCCGACTTATGCAGGCCCTATAGCCAGAACCACAACACTTTTTTTTGCCAAAACTAAAACAACAGTTTCCACATCCAAACATTGTAGTATCTTTGTGCTTTTCATTCGCAAATGGTCTCCAAATCTTCACTAAGTGGCCAAATCCTCTAATGATGGTTTCCCGAACAAACTCTTTACATTCTCAAAGACTAACCATCCAGAAGACATTCAGAGTTACCTATAGCTGACAAGTCATAACCTGTTGGCTTCTTTTACTTCACAGAAGTGCATTTGTGTGAGATGAAATGAGGCAAGGAGAATGCCAATGTAATCAGTGTAAATCAATGTATAATTGAATTACTGATCATACTTAATTGTGACATTTAATGTGTCATTGTGATATTTATGCTTTAGGTTTGAACCCAGTCCAAATGTGTCATCTCCCTCAGGTCATGTTGTGCTCGGGCTGAGACATCTACTGTGAAACCCCCATGACAGGTTCCATTCAGGCCCACTTAGATTTGTTTTTGTCACTTGAATTTATCAGTGATTCAGTCTCTTATAGGCTGGGAATGTTTTTCGCCCCAGAGGCAGATGAAACCCATTCAAAGCCCATTGTGTAATTTATAAAGGCTTCGGATTTGACCAAAATAAGGCTGAAAATAAAATAAGGCTGTTTCTCTCCTGCTGTCCCTCTTTCTCTCTCTCTCTTTCTTTCTTTCTTTCTCTCTCACACACACACAGCCTCACTCTTGAGATTGTTGCGCCCCTGCTCAGTAACTACTGCTCTAGTTCCCACAAGCTCGAGAGCAGCTCATTTCAGAGAGCAGTACTTGTGAGGGTAGCAGACCCAAGATAAAAGTTAATTAGGACTCTGGCAGCAGAAGATCAGGCAGAAAGAGGGCCAAAACAACAGAGATGGTGTCAAAGGACTAACTTGACATTTTGGACTTCAGTATTTTCTCCCTCATCTGGCTCACACCATGGCAGACCAGAATTCCCACAAGTTGGCACTTGAGATTCCAAAATGGCATGCTAGCGCTGCTAGCATTCATCATTTAACCCAATGGGTAACACTAGCTGTGAGCTAGCTCATTAGCTTGCAACCAGAGCCACTCGTATCAAGGAAGAATGCAACGCTAATGATGTGTTTTTATGTTAGCTCAAGAACAAATTAAGATTTTTCATGATGCAAAGAAAACCCCTAGAGAAGACAAATAATACACTAACAAATCCCAAATGTTAAATCTTGTTAAGATAAGGAGGAAAACATTTGTGACAAAATGGGGGACCGCAGAACTGAAACGTGGTGAAAATAAACGGCAAAGGGAGAAGCTGTGGTGAAGAGTAGGAGAACGAATCGGAAAAGATGGAATGGGGGCGTTGGAGAAAGATAGATTTGCCACCTTGAGCCATGGTTTAGAGTAAAGGGGCATACGCATTATTGAGATAAAGGAGAGATGGGAGAAACAATTGTGTACTGTCTGTGAGTATGCATGAGAGAGAGAAGGCTAGAGAGAGAAGTATGGTCAGTAATGTGTCTGTAATAAGGTCAGAGGCAGAAGTCCATTATGAAACCCCCTTGAGGCTCTATTTATAGTGACCTAAGGAGGGAGGGGGGTATAGAGAGCAAATGAGATGGTGAAAAAAAGAGAAGAGTTTGTGATGAAGAGGTAAAGGAGGGAGGAGAGAAAAAGAGGAGGTTGGAAGAAAAGGGGCAGCGAGTGAAAAGGTGCCAGAGAGCAAAGCAGGGAGGCGAAGTGTTGGGGAAGGAGTGAAGCTGGGAAGGCGAGAAATGGGGATAGAAGATGAGAGCGGGAAGTGTGGAGAGGTGCCAGGGAGAGAGAGAGAGAGAGAGAGAGAGAGAGAGAGAGAAAGGATGCAGGGGAAGACTGAGAAGGAGGAGAAGAGGAGAGGAAGACAGCAGGGGAGAAAGAGAGTTTGGCTCGGCGAGGGAAAGAAACGGGAGTCGTGCGGTCGGAAAGCATGAGGGTGTTAAGGAGAGACGGTAGAGAAGAGGGATAAGGAGGCGAGAGAGACAGTGAGTCTCCAGATGGAGGACGGCATGAGCAGTGAAATGTCTGATCCAATTTTATCTTCAGCTCTGAATAAAATAGCCAAAATATGGGAAAATCTTCAAATGAAATAAGCCTGTAAGCTGTTCTTTATCATTTGAGTTGAGGCCATCTTTATTATTTTATTGTATGTGTGTGTGTGTTGCACCATTTTCTCCTCACCAAATAGATAATCTAATAAACTGGGCTCAGCATGGCGTTTTAATTCCTTTCTGAAGGAAACAGGAGGAGCAGTAAGGAGGAGGAGGAGATATGTGATGGAGGAAAGGAAGGATGGGAAATATAGAAGAAGAAAAAATGATGAAAGCCGCGAGGAAGACGAGACGTACTGTGTGTTCCAATACCCATACTACCATACTATTAGTATGCCAGAAAAAAAGATTTAGTATGTCCCAATACATAGTATGTCAAATCCAATATGCCAAAAATACCAGGATGTCCTACTGCATTCGGTCACATTATGCAGTATGCAAGCCAGCATGCTTTTCTGGCTATTCTGAACCACAATCCTCTGCACAGTGGATGTATGAGCAAGAGGGTCAAAGTTCAACGCGCAATGTTATGAGGAAGTACAGTGTAGTACGTCCCAACTGTATACATACTGCATGCAACAGTCCGTACTTTGTAAGGACAGCTGTAGTACGTACTAAAAGTAAAAAGTATGCAATTTGGAACGCAGCTGTAGTCTTGCTCAAGAGTGGGCTGGGTGGGTCGGGGTCGTTGTGAAATGCACCCCTGCAGGGGGAAGTGACCGAAGAGAGACGCATGGCTGAATTCATGTCATTCCTCCAAAGCAAAAGGAGAGCGAAACTAGGCTGCAAGGAACTGAAAAAAGAAGAGAAAGGTGCACCGAAAACGTGAATATAAACAGGTTTTTCTAAAGGAATCAGGAAAGACATCACAGACCAAGATGAAAAGGAGCTGGGGGATGGCAGATAGAGAAAAAAAAAAGTAATCATAAAGACAGATAGACCTGCACAGAGAGATACTGACAGGTGGAAAATATGCAGACACACACGGTGAACACAGAGAGAGCCAGGTGGATAGTGAGATGTGGATCATGGAGCACAGATGTACACACAAGCAGCCAGCCATACTATCAGTTGTCAGCCACCCAGAAAAACATTATCCTATCTCCCCGAATATAGAAGTCCTTCCCCGGCCAGTGTTTTGATATTCTAATGCACTGCCCCGCGCCGGCTGCTTGTATTAATAGCGATGCTGAGCTGTGATAGTACAACATGAATGAAAGCGAAGCCGTGCATTTCCCTCAGGCCCGGGGTAAGGGAGACAAAATCCATCTGGAAGATAACATTACACAGCAACTCGCACAAGTTTGTACCCCCACAAGCTTACATAAGACTATGCATATGAATGAGATATTCCATCTGCATGTGGGTACGTGGGGTGTGCGTACATTTGTGTGTGTGTGTGTAATACAAAGTGAGACTTGTGCATTACAGAGCTGATAACTGTTCTTCACGATTTTGAAATTACTATTATTATTTCTCTCTGGCTGTCCATGTGGTTTGCTTATCTGTTTCTCTCCTTCCCGAATGCATTTCTTTTTTTATTATGGTGTTATTGCGATATTACCGCATTATTCAGTTTCAGACAGACCCTGTGATGAAACAGTTCTATGCATTACACTTGTGATGATTTGTAAACTGCAATGCTTTATGTTTGGTAAAGAAATGTGTGCATTTGTTAGGGCTAGTTATGGAATATGACAAATTTCCTCTTTGCATAAGTTCGGTGTGGTCTGGTTATTACCGAGCGTGACTGAGGAGAGGTCGAGGGAAGAAACTTGCCCTAAATGGTCGACCATGACTGGTTCTCACACCGGTGACCTATTTCAGGAGGAGGAGGTGGAATTGAAACCCACAGCGTAGCAAAGGGCCGAAACAGATTGGTTCTCAGCCGGCCTCGCCGTGATCATGGTGGCTGATAGTGTGACGCCCACGTACCGAGTCATATGTAAGACACATACGAAAAACCGTAACCAATGCCTCGTCGCTTGGCGCTCGACCTTGAAAGAGAGGAATCAGATATTAACCCCTTGCTTTGGACCATCCCTGTGCTGTACGGTGAGGTGTAGCAGTTCATCTAAGCTGACTCGCAACAGAAACCAGAGATAAGCGCCGGCTCAAGAGCCATTTCAGGACAAACGAGGCGTACTTGCCCCCCAGTTCTTCATATGGAGTAGTATACTGTATGCCCTCTTTCTCCGCTTTTCTCTCCTTCTGGAAGCTGCTTTCCAGAAATCCTGTGGAGTGAAGAAGAGATAACTGAAAAGATCACTTGCAGAAAGATGCTTGAAGCAAGGAGACATGCTTGAGGGGAGATAGTAAGACAAAGAGAAGAGAGAGAGACTGAGAGGAAGAGGAAAGACAATGACAGAGGAAGACAGCAGAGCTGTACATTAATTCAGGAACTAACAATAGATGCAGCCATAGATGCACATACAGTCCTGTGAAGTGTGTGTCTGCGTGTGCATGTAATGTTTGGCGGAGACGGCCATGAAAAATAGCAACTGAGTGCTCTCACACTGCCTACCTGCAAACACCCACTCATCAGCTGCTCCTGAGCCGTGCATGTCCTTAAAATGTGACTGTGCCCAATTGCATATACGTGTGATGTATGTCCAACTGTGGGTGTGCTAGTTTCGATCTCAACCAAGCAGCGTCTGAGACGGTGTTTACGCCTCGAGTCAACTGCAGTAAAGAGATGTTTTGTTTTCTTGATGATAAATCTTTTTATTCATTCACCCGTTTATCGTTTAATAACTCTCGTTTCATCCGGAGCTTTGTGACCTCACGATACAAAGAGAATCACATTGTTCTGATAAGCTAAATCGGCTTTTAAGCAAAATCTCTTCTGTTGTTTTTTCAAGTTCATTGGACTGTTGCAGAAACTCCGAACCTCATTGATGTGTTTGCCTGTTGTCTGAAATTTTTGGCAAATAATTAGTGTGCTTGATTGGAGTTTGTAGCAACGGCTGCTGAAAAAATGTGTTTAAAAGTCAGGGGCTCATCAAAGTCAGTAGGCTTCATCCCTTATAGGGGTCATGAATTTCATAGCAATCCATCCAGTAGTTGTTGTTGAGGTATTTAGACCATCCCTAGAGCCATGGTGCTAGTATGGCTAAAAACTAAGGCTGTGTCCAAAATCACTCACTATTCACTGGACTACATAGCGAGTTCACCATTTTGTAGTGCTGTCTGAATGTATAGTGAGAATTATTATATCCTATATAGTGGACTCCAAGTATCCCGCAATGCATTGTGAAAAGTAGTGGACAACGATGGTCACTAACCGAGCACTATATACCATCATGCATTGCCTTGAAAGAGAAATGGCCGCAGGTGGACGAGAGGAGAGAGAGCAGCGCATCACAACACAAACAAACAATACTTTGTATTTATTAAGTTGGGAAAATACGCTTATTGCCTCCATATTCACAATTAATTCTTACCTTTCACAATAAAAGCCATAGACATATACACTGCATCACTGCTTACCAGAGGAAACTTAAATTCACTCAGAGCTTTTTGCTAAGAGACAACGCGACACAATAGCTTACATATGCTTGTATCACATTTGTCAGTATTCATTATGGATGGTCTACCGGCCTACGTTGATCTGATACGTTTTAATTGTGCGACAGCAATGCCGTAATTAACGGCGCCAAGAAAATGACTCGAGTAGTGTCCGAAAGTGTGTTTTAATTTTGCAGATGAGCTCACTATATAGTCCTCTACATAGAACTCCCTGGATAGTAAGTAGGGAGTTGTGAATGATTTCAGACACAGCATAAAAGAAAACATACTAAATAAATACTAACTGATATTTGTTATTTATATATAAATTGAAGCATGACGTTAGATCCACGTATAAGCCATAACATGGACTTGTATTGACTAAAAAGAGGTAAATAGAACAGGAACTACTCGTGCAAATATACATACATGCAGATACAAAACACACACAAGTACACAGAAGGAGTAATTGTTGAGAGACTCAAAGCTATTATAGACTGACCTCTGTGTAGCCTCCAGAATGCTCCTATAAAACATTAAATACTCACCTACTGTATATTCACACACACATTCAGATGTACAAAATACACTTAATTTTCAACTATGGAGGCAATAAGATGCACACCACACATTTACATAAGTGCACATGCACATACAAATGCATAAACGTACACCATTGCATTGACTTACAGTATTCCTGTTTAATATTGCATGCACACTGACAGCCCTCCTCCTTCCACACACAACACACATACACACACACACACACACACACACACACACTAATATGCACTTTGGCTGTGCTCTGACCTGATAACTGGAGGCAATGCAGCTTACAGAATTATAATTTGGGAATAAATAAAATATGCATGTCACAGCCATGCAGTGACACACAGTTTGTGTGTGTGTGTGTGTGTGTGTGTGTGTGTGTGTGTGTGTGTGTGTGTGTGTGTGTGTGTGTGTGTGTGTGTGTGTGTGTGTGTGTGTGTGCACCTCTATGAGGGTTTTGTATTCATATACTGTAAGTAGCTCAAGCCAAATGTGTCTGTTGGTGTGTGTGCGGCTCTAACGTTATTATTCCAACTGTGAATTAAATGAGCTTTATGCCACAATGTATGAATCCAATTTTAACAACACAATTTGAATATAAAAAAGTTATTCATAATGTTATTTGTTGCTTTATGTGAACGCTACTGTAGATAAAACGGTAATGAAATAAAAATCTTACCTCAGGTGTAAAAAAAAAGGACCTGAGGAAGGAGTATATTATATTATTTCTTCACAAAATGCTTTGCCACTTCTCTTTCATTTTTGTTTTTTTTCTTACATTTTCCCTATTTCTTTTATGCAAACCTCGCTCTCACAAGGGAGTCTATGCACTATGAGGAATTCTTCCTACTGTGTAGACTTGATTGCAGTATATTATTGTATGCGTCTGAACCACCAGGCCACCAGGATACCCTAGATTTATTCCTTTCTTTGCGTCTTTCTTAACTGAGGCCAGCTGTGGCCTGACAGAGCCACCCCTCTGCAGGCGGGGTCATAAATCTAGTTCCAGGCTTTAGCCGGGGCCGTACATGTCACACACAATGGAAGTCCGAGGACACCAACCAGCTGTCACGGTCTGCTCCCACATTGAGATACTCTAGCTTTCAAGTACGATGTACGCTTTCAAGTATGCTGAAAGCCTGGTGGATATATAATTGGCTAAGACAAGGAGTGTGCTGTGCATGCTATATTATATCTTCCCATGGTTATTTCTGTCAGCATGGTTAGCCACCTAGTCTTTGAGGACCTCATCTCCCATGTGAAATAATGCAGATGTATTAGATTAAATCTAAAAACCCAACAAATCTACAGCCAAATATGAGAAACAATGCAGCAGTTCAACACATCACCGCAAACTACAGGGACAAAAAGGACTTTAGAGTTGAATCAATACCTCCCAACAAAACTGACGAAGAAGAAGTTCATACTACTACTAATATATGTAAATGCAGTGATCCCTTTGGACAAAGGTAATGGAGTGATTAAGTTCTCTCAATTTGCATGTCTGCTCGTGTCTTGAATAATGTGGCTTTTATCAAAGTGCCGATTGAGGATAAGCGGCTGATTGAGTTTCCGATGGGTGCAGATGATGCGTGGTCGCCTGGTGTCTTGTTTCAAAAGGGATACGACTTTCCTGGACGTGCTGTATAATTCCCTGGCATGCCATGTCAAGTAGTTCAACTGACTTAACCCGCCCTTGATGTCTTCTTCATAAACAGATTTGACTCTGAGAAATGCACACACCTGCATGCTGGCAGTGTATATTTTATCATGGCTTTTGTGAACCAGCATAACATTGCTAGCCTTTGCTTTGTCACCGTCATCTGAAGCACTTATCATCTGACAACAACTCTGGATATGGAAGAGAGAAAAAAACAACTGAAATACACGAAGGAATGGAAAAACAAAGAAAGATGGGAAGGTTAAAAGCCTGTGATTACTGGAACTGTTTTGTGTCCATTGGTGCTGTAAACAGTTCCTGAATGCCTTGACATAACAGACTGTGAATGGAAGTTGTTCCAATGAGTGACTTGGTTTCTTCTTTTGTGCTCGCAACACAGGAAAAAAGACAAACTCCTCGAATAAGACAGGCTTTGCAAAAATACAATGACATGCGCTGCTGAAAGAATTACAAGTAAAGGCCTGAAAAAAATCACTATTATTCAGATAGTTTGAAAAGGCTCATCTCAGTAAATCTTCTTTCCAACAAAGACATTCCCAGAGGTGCAGTAGCATACAACATACTGCTAACAATACTATTGTAAATGCCTTTATAAATAGAAAAGGTCTAACTCAAAGGTATATCTCGAGGCAAAACTGAACAAAATCTTACCCACACGTACGTATAGCTATTGTTTCAAAGCATGAATAATTGAATAGTGGAAGAGTAAACACTTGAACGCTGAATCCCCAATGGAGTGTTAGAAAAAAAAAAACGTTTTAAAAGAAATAATTATAAAATCCATTTGTTATTTTCTAAAAGCAGTAATATCATCAAATTATGAAAGAGCTGTAGACAAAGAGAGAGGCAGAAGAAAGCGAGCAGTTCATAGTATTCATAGAGTTAGAGAAAGTGAAGTGCTGCTGTGTAGGTGAACAGCTGATCAGATTATTCCATTTCATCACTCTGTTTGCTAGCATGTGTGATCCTAATATAGGGCTGCTCGATTATGGTGAACATAATAATCATGATTATTACAGTCAATATTGAGATCACGATTGTTCAACACAATCACTCATTGACCTTAGAAACGTCACGCATTTAGAAAGCAGCCTACTTTTTAAAGTTAAATGCATCAATCTGGTACATTTTGAGAGCAAAATTAAGATGCGAGATCTATGACGAACTTTGTGCTCTTGTAAACAATTTAATCATAAACACATTGGTTGTATAGATATGAATGGTGATGACCAAGCATTGTAAATGAGACAGAGTTTCCACCAGTAGCCGCCACGCACAGCGGCTGTGACTGCTTCGTCCTCCACATGGCAATTGCCTCATTAACGTTATGGTTCCCTTATAGCATTGGGTTTAAATCCGAAGTATTGCCAAAAAGTCGCTATTGCTTTTCACTTTGACACCGAATCCTCCGCCATTGTCTTGTCTGTCACCTCTCTCTCGTCCCGTGTTTGTGAAATCAGCAGGATACTTTCACTCTGTTTGTAGTGGCCGTGTAGGCTCTAGGTTCTAGGCCAGCTGGCGCTGGGTAGAGTTCCTATCCTCCCACACCGAGCGGCTCTCCCTGACCCACCGAGCGGGGTGAAAGCGCACTGCTGTAAAGGAAAGGGGTGCACTGGATTTATAAAACAAGACAAAATGAGAGCATCATTGCGAAACAGAATGCGGCACAATAATCATTATATGTTGATTATCTTGTTTTCATAATCGTTGAAAGCCAAAATCGAAATTGAAATTTAATTAATTGCACAGCCCTCTCCTAGTATGTGTTCTGCATGCTTGCGTGTCATGATTAAGTGCATGCTTGGATGAAGACCCGCTCTTGTGGGTTTGCTTGCATGCTTTCTGTTTGCATGTTTTTCTGTGCCAATACGCATTTATGTGTTTTCCTGTGTGAGCGTCTGTGTGTGTTCATATATCTAATTCTGGAGTTCCCTGCTGTCCCATCATCCCTCACTTGCTCTCTCCTTTTCCAACTCTCCCTCAATGGCCCTGAACTCCTTAAACCCTTTCAAGATTCTAATAGATCTATTCAATTGAATGTGTTTATGTTTTAGGGGACAATTGTGGGCAGACATTCTGTGGGCAGAAGTTCTGGGTAATATGACCGCCAAGAATGGGTGTTTGTATTTTCCTGTGTTGGTGAAACAATGTGTGTGTTTGTGAGGCGGAAAGGAGAGACTCTGAGAGGAAGAGAGATAGCAAGAAAAAGGAGAAATATGTGAGCCTATGGTTTTTGTTTTTTGTTCTAGTGTACACAAATGTTTTTGCACCTTTGTGTTTTGTGTGTGAGTGTTTTATTTATTTACCCGTATATATGTGCGACTTGTGTAATTTGGCAGCACAAGTGTCTGAGATAGATAGGGATCGTTTCACTATTGTTTTCTTAGCTGTTTATGTGTGTGTTGTTGATAGTGGTTGCAGGAGAGGATTAGGGGTGAAGGGTTTTACTGGTACTGGTTTTAACAGTGTGTGTCTATTTACGGTGTGTGTGTGTGTGTGTGTGTGTGTGTGTGTGTGTGTGTGTGCGTGCGCCTGTGTGTGTGTGTGTGTGTGAGAATACGTGCCTGTTTCTCTGTTTGCGTATGTGTTTTCGCAGCTGCTGCAGATTCTAACTAGCTGATAAGAGGGCAAGAAGTATGATCTCATGATTTCCACGGCTACTGCACTGATACACATCGCAGACCACTTACCAAGAACACGAAACCCTAACACACACTCGCACAGACACATAAACCCATGCTCTTACCCATGAGGCATTTTGACCCTATATGGCTACGTTTGGCTTGCTTTAGGACGCAGACACGGTTGCATTCCTCTAAATTTCTTAGCCTCAGAGTCGTGACAAATACTTGTTGTTTCTAAAGACGCTATAGTGTTAGGGATCAGCACTGTTGTTAAGTGGCCTTAAGGGCGGAGGGTTTTCTTAAAAATTTGGGAATAGCCCCAATTCTTACTCTTTCACTCTCCATCAAAGTAGTACAGAAAAAACACAAACCTGGAAACTCTGCACAGACCCTACCGGTATCACCATTAGGAGTTAAAGCAGCAGTGGGTAGCAATGGAGCAAATACGAAAAAGTTATTTTTATAAAAAGGTCACTATATCCTGACACCAGTGAATGAGACAGGTAATCTGAAAAAATCATGTGCCTCTGTGTCCTCCAGTGCTCCTATAATGGCATCTGCAGGCTTTCACAGACAGGAGGAAAACAACCAATCAGAGCTGAGCTGGAGCCTGCCGTCTCTGAGCAGCTGTCCAGCACTGGCAAACTCCTATCATACAGTCAAACTCGGCAGCTCTGATCAAATATTAATCAATATTCTATTACTGTAATGTCTATTTCTAAAATGTTTTCAGAAACATCTTTTAGTGTACTGTTTAACTTTAAAATGAGAAAGTTTGTGCCCCCTCAGCCATGTTGAGATCAGTTGAGGTAATACCAAGCACCGCCCACCAGCCGGAGCTACATTTTTTAACACTTGAATTACAAAATGCTGAAAGGTTATTATGGAATTTTTGCCCAATGATGCCAAAAACATTCTGCCTACTGCACGTTTAAAATTACAAGATTGTTTGAGATAGTTAAAAATATTAGTAAAGACAGAGACATGTCCATACCGTCCTTAGCCAAATCTATATGTATGAGTAGCCTTCTCTTCTTTATTGTTTTTAAAGACCACGTCCACTAATGTTAATAATATAATCCCATTTCATTATGTTTCTCCTCCCTCATCTACCTCTCTATTGCTCCTTGTCATTTATCCATCAATCTCTCGATCCATATGATAGATCAGCTCACATTGTCACTGGCACTTGAGCATGATTGGCCACTTCTGATGACATCGTTCTTAGCAGATTTACGGACATTTATTGGTTGGGTTTGTAGGTTTCCCGAAGTGGGCAGGCCTACGGGCCTGAACGAGGGGATAAATGTGTTTTTTGCTCCTGGTGCATATTTACTACAAGGCGTAAATCGAACTTGGACATTGTTCTGCTACAGCCATCCATTACTGATGACAGCATTCAGGCAAGACGTTTATGAGGTGGGCTGTTAGGATCAGTAATTCACTCTGTCAGGAGATCAGAGGAGAACGGTGGGGGTAAAGAGGAAGAGAAGGTTTAGCAAGAAGGATGAAGAGGAAAACAATTGAGGAGAGGAGAGAAACAGAAGAGAATGGTTGTCATTTTTGAGATGAAGCTTTATGTTCATGGGAAAAAATTTCTCTCCATCCCTCCCTTTTTCTCCATTCCACCCACCCTTTTCTCTGGCTATCATGTTTCTTGTGCCAATCAATATTTTATAGCTGTCGCTCCAGAGCAATGAACCCCCCCAGCTCTCTGAATGACAGATGAGGGTGAGAATGGGTGTTGGGGGTGAAGTGAAAGCTGGAGGGCGGGGTAGGAGGGTGTAAAGGAGAGTGGTGGAGAAACATAAAGTAACAAGAAGTGGCAATAGAGAAAGGGGAGGGCAGGGAAGCAAGTGGGAAAGAGACTGACGGGGAAATGGGTGAATATGACGCTGGATAAATAACCAAGAGTGGGAGAAAATTTCCCACAGATAATAAAATTATGCTGTGAAAACGTCTACCAATTTTCATACTCTCAGAGAACTAATTACAGAACTACGAGAGAAAATGTCAGCTTCGTGACATCAAAGTGGGGACGCTGCCTACTCATTTTTCCCCTATTTGTGTCTTGTTGTTTTACCTAAGCTGCTTTTAGCTCGTAGCCCACAGCTATTCTCCAAGATAAGGACTACACACACAGCTAGTGTAGAGGAATGTGTGTGTGTGCGCACATTTAAATGCACAATTATGTGTTGCTTTTTTGTATACTGTGTGTTTGTTTTCGTAGGAGTGTTTATGTGTGACTGTACCCATGACTCATTAGGGATGAAAAACCTTGAAGCTGTGTCAAATATGTTCTGTGTGTTAAAATGTTTTTTCCCATGAGTCACAGCTCTCCAGGTGAGGCAATCACACAGAGAAAAAGGTCTAGACGGTCTTAATGGAACTGGATGATGATGGAGTGGAGGGAAATTACAAGTTAGAAGAAAATGTGCATTGTGTTTGTGTGCAAGCGTGTCTATCGGAGGGGAAAAAAAGAGCCTCTCCCACCTGCTCTTGTAATCCTCTGTGTTTTGGTGACCTTGGCAACCTGGTGACAAAACATTGTTGGTGTCCCTTTGATTGAGGCCACGGGTGGCGTGAAGTTTGGACAGACTGAAAGGATAGTGGAGGAGAGAGAGCAGGATGTGGGAGGAGGAGGACAAAGTTGTTGATGTCCTTAGGGTTGGCCGAATGAGCACTCTATTTTTTCTTAAGTTTAGTTTTAAGGCCAAGTCACACACACTTTTAAAACAGTGTAATTTCATGGCTAAACAAAGTCATTTCAATGGAATCGCAGCGTAAAGCCAATACAGAAGTGCGTTAAACTTGCATTCTTTCTGATAGCCAGCAGGGGCAAAAATAAGTCTATTGTATAGAAGTCAAGTTCTTCCTTTTATCCCTCACCTGACTTTATGTTCAGTTCAGTGTGCTAAAATAGTGGTTCAGTTTGTTGCACGTGCAACACAGTGGGTATCTCCGGGATCTGAAAAGTGAAGCCAACGCTAAAGTGTCTTAAACTTGCATTCTTTCTAATAGCCAGCAGGGGGCGACTCCTCTGGTTGCAAAAAGAAGTCTGATTGTGTAGAAGTCTATGAGAAAATTAGCCTACTTCTCACTTGATTTGTTACCTCAGTAAACATTGTAAACATGAGTTTACTAGTTTCAAGTCTTCTTCAATACGGCATGATGTTCATTTAGTAAATGATGGTCCCATTTAGAGTCAAATAGACCATAAAGCAGGGTATACTTTAAGGCATGGCTACCTTGTGATTGACAGGCCGCTACCACGCATTGTCCGGCCTTAGAGTTGTCTGTGTTTTCATCTTACAACTTTAACCCTTTCACAGTGTGTTTTCATTTTATGAAAGTTAATTGTAACATTTTGATCACCTAAAAATGTCTTATTCAGTGTTTGGTTGTACTTAGCTCCACCCTCTCGTGTCACTTCTGGTTGCAAAAACCAAGATGGCGAAAGCAGCAGCAGTCCACAAACCAATGGATAACGTCACGGTGACTATGCCCACTTTCTTATATACAGTCTATGATTGCTCCACAAAAGAGGAATTGTTTGTGGACAGTCAAGAGTTAGGAGTCGATGGTAGAAATACATCTTTTTACACTGTGCTAACTTATTTTAACATTCATGACCATATCAGAATTTTAGTTTGTTGGTGATTAATGCATCTGAATCCCATGGGGGAGGTAAATGACGTGCATGTCGGCACAATGTGTTGTTGAGATTTGGGATATGTGTGTTGGCTCTTCTGTGAGCCTCTGCGACCTTTGGTTACCCAAAATACCCTTCTCTCCATGGGTTTGCGGTGGAAGAATCAAAAATCAGAATCTTGTGGGCTTTTTTTTTTTTTTTTAGAAATGACTCTGATAGCCAGAGGGTTTCCACAAATGGACACAGCAATCAGGTGCTGTTTAAATTTGCATTTTATGGCTCAGTGGAAGAAAATTGTACTCTGTCCAGGTCACCGGCTTAAGACACAGCAATTATTAGTGATCAAATGAGAACGACATTGTCTACACACTCAGTTCAGGGGACAATGCTGCTCACTGGTGTGAATCACAGAACAATAATGAACGATTGAAAGAATGCAGCATTTCCTCCCTGAACCAACTTCTGTTCCTGTTAGTCCTCAAAGCAAGTCAATAAAACAAAGACTGATTGATCTTGAAGTCTGTGAAAATACTGAACATCAGTGACTGTCATAATTCTAACCTTTCTCTTTTCCTCCTCCCGCAGTGAGGGATGATGACGATTTCCTGAGCCTGAGCGAACTCCCGGAAACCTTCCCCTCGGATCCTCCGGAGCCCTTACCTCACTTCCTGTTCGAACCCGATGAAGGCTACATTGTCAAGAACAAACCTGTCAATCTCTACTGCAAAGCAACGCCTGCCACGCAGATTTACTTCAAGTGCAACAGCGAGTGGGTCCATCAGAAAGACCACACCGTGGAGGAGAGGGTGGACGAAAACTCAGGTGAGTGAAACATGTACACAGATCTAATCAAAGAGTGCAATAGAAAATGGACAGATCAGATCATACCTTGTAAAAATGTATGGAAAGAGACATTAAATGAAAATTGCCATACAGAGAGGTACAGAGTAGTATCAGTAAAGAGTCTGTCAAACTTTTTTGTTTAGTCAAGTCACTTTTGACATTTCTTTAAGAAACACTGTAGTAAAATAAAAAAATTTTGCACGGCTGATGTTTGCACTTTGCCGCTGAACATCCAACAATGATAGTAATAATCAAATGATGATATACAGTACATGCAGTTAATACATATTATATTTCAACAACAGATGTTACTTCCCAGACTGTTTGTACTACATGTGTCCCGGTGAGCAGACACTTTAAAGCAGCGAGGTTGAGATTGCAACCAACTGAAGCCTCTCCTGTGTGCCAAGCGTGTTGGAGAGCTACCGTGGCCAACGCAAAAATGCAAATGGCCCTCTCTAGAGTCATTTGGAGCAGAGCCAGTGCGTAGAGTGTGTGTGTACGAGGGAAATGAGTGCTGAGCAAGAGATAGAGAGCGGCGGCAACGGCAA